>JAVLUX010000117.1:280000-332500 GCA_032164185.1 Moxostoma hubbsi | reverse complement strand
TGACGTTCAAAAGTTTGGGGTCACTTACATTTACATTTATGCATTTGGCAGATGCTTTTATCCAAAGCGACTTACAGTGCACTTATTGCAGGGACAATCCCCCCGGAGCAACCTGGAGTTAAGTGTCTTATTCAAGGACACAATGGTGGTGGCCGTGGGGTTCGAACCAGCAACCTTCTGATTAGCAGCCCTGTGCTCTAGCCACTACGCCACCACCACCACACTTTTAGTCACTTGAGGTGATATAAAATATACAAAATATACAAAAATAAAATAATTGTGCCAACATATTAATGTATTCATTCTAAAAATAAAAGTTTATAAATAAAAATACAAAAAAAGCTTTTGAAATAGATGATTTGGACCGAATAATTAAGAAAAGCAGCCAATAAGTGCCCAGCATAGATGGGAACTCCTTCACTACTGTTTAAAAATCATCCCAGGGTGACACCTCAAGAAGATGCTTGAGAAAATCAAGAGTACATGTCTGCGAAAGTCTATGCAAAGGGGGACTACTTTAAAATAAATCAATCTAAACTATGTTATATTTTAGCATCTTCAGTCACAACACAGTTCCTATAGTCCCATTTCTGTTCTTCCATAGTTCTGATGACTTTATTATTATTATTATTATTATTATTAATTATTCACATCTATGGATAATAGTAAAGAATAAGTAAGTGACCCTAAACGTTTGACCTTGTAGTGTATATATTCCACAAGACAAAATAATAAATAAATAGCACAAATTATTCTGTTTAAAAGTTTGCATAGCTTTGCTTCTTAAAGGGACAGTACACCTATTAATGGAACCACCCACATGTTGTTCCAAACACGTGTGATTTTATTTCTTCCTTGCAACACAAAAGCAAGAATGTGAGACTCCGTTACCATTTACTTTCAGTGCATCTTTATTCTATGCAATAAAACATATCACATCTACTCATATCACAAAATGCTACAAACAGTTGTTGATGCTCAAGTAGGCAACATAAAATATTAGGAAATAAGGGTGTGTAAACTTTTGAACAGGATAATCATTTGTTATTTTGCCTTGTGGAATAAATATCTGTTATGCAGCTTCTTCCTGGCAGCACTGAATAAAAAT
This sequence comes from Moxostoma hubbsi, assembly GCA_032164185.1. Lineage (NCBI taxonomy): Eukaryota > Metazoa > Chordata > Actinopteri > Cypriniformes > Catostomidae > Moxostoma > Moxostoma hubbsi. The sequence continues at coordinate 331,392 of JAVLUX010000117.1, read as the reverse complement.
AAATGACAATTTTTAAGATCTCACTGTTTTTAAAATTGCTAAACTTTTTTTCTGCAAGGGGTGTATAAACTTACGATCACAACTGACGCTTCAGGGACACCTAATACGCAGCTCAGCAGGCAGTTAGTCGGATTAGTTAGTTAATGAAGTGAATTTCCAGAGGATGACTCTGACCTTTTTCCTCTTAGAGGGGTGCTCTACCTTGGCCTGCAGGAAGTCGATGAGCTTCGTCTGCTGCGTGATGGTCCCCTCCATCTTGACTTTCTCATGAGAGTATGCCGCCTGCAAGGGGTGCCATACTGCTCTTAAAATACAGCTCTGACCATTGTGGGTATGTTCAGAATGGAATACTAGTGTACCACCTACTGCATACTGCACAGTATATACTATATACAGCATACTATTTGGAAAACTATGTAGTGTTGACAACAAAATAAAATACTAGCCTACTACCTACTGCACATTATGAAGTATATACTGAATACCACATACTACTTAAAAACTACATAGTACTGATAGCTCACAATAGGATAAAAGCATACTACATAGTGCATTCTACACACATTATATACTGTATACTTCATACCTCTTAAAAAAACAATGCAGTACTGATAACTCAGGATAGAATACTAATGCACTACCAACTGCATACTACACAGTATACACTGTTTACTGCATACTATTTAAAAACGTATGTAGTAGTGATGACTCAAAATAGAATACAGGTGTACTACCTAGTGCATTCTACACACAGTATATACTGTATACTGCATACTATTTATAAAACTATGTAGTATTGATAACTCAGAATAGAATTCTAGCATACTAACTATTGCATATTATGTTGTATAAACTGTATACTATTTAAAAACTATATTTTATTGGTAAGGTCACAATAAAATGCTAGCATACTACATAGTGCATTCTACACACAGTATATACTCTATAGTGCATACTATTTATAAAACTATGTAGTATTGATAACTCAGAATAGAATTCTAGCATACTAGCTATTGCATATTATGTTGTATAAACTGTATACTATTTAAAAACTATATTTTATTGGTAAGGTCACAATAAAATGCTAGCATACTACATAGTGCATTCTACACACAGTATATACTCTATAGTGCATACTATTAAAAAAACTATGTAGTATTGATAACTCAGAATAGAATACTAGCATACTAGCTGTTGCATATTATGTTGTATAAACTGTATACTATTTAAAAACTATTTTATTGGTAAGTCACAATAAAATGCTAGCATACTACATAGTGCATTCTACACACAGTATATACTCTATAGTGCATACTATTTATAAAACTATGTAGTATTGATAACTCAGAATAGAATACTAGCATACTAGCTATTGCATATTATGTTGTATAAACTGTATACTATTTAAAAACTTTATTGTACTGGTAAGTCACAATAGAATACTAGCATACTACATAGTGCATTCTACACACAGTATATACTCTATAGTGCATACTATTTAAAAAACTATGTAGTATTGATAACTCAGAATAGAATACTAGCATACTAGCTATTGCATATTATGTTGTATAAACTGTATACTATTTAAAAACTATATTTTATTGGTAAGGTCACAATAAAATGCTAGCATACTACATAATGCATTGTACACACTGTATATACTGCATTCTACTTTAAAAAGATATATGTAGTATTGATAACTCAGAATAGAATACTAGTGCACTACCAACAGCATACTACACATTATATACTGTATACTATTTAAAAAACGATGTAACATTAATAACTCAAAATAATATACTAGCATATTACCTAGTGCATACTACAGAGTACATACTGTATACGGCATACTATAAAAAACAATAGTATAGTAGTATTGTTAAATCAGAATAAAATACTAGCCTACTGCACATTATGAAGTATATACTGAATGCTACATACTATTTAAAAAAGTATGTAGTTATGATAACTCAAAATAGAATACAAGTGTACTACCTAGTGCATTCTACACACAGTATATACTGTATAGTGCATACTATTTAAAAAAAAAAAAACTATGTAGTATTGATAACTCAGAATAGAATTCTAGTGCACTACCAACTGGATACTTCACAGTATTTACTGTATAATGCATACTATTTAAAAAGTATTTAGTAGAGATTGCACAAAATATAATACAAGTGTACTACATAGTATATTTTACACACAGTATATACTGTATACTGCATAACTATTTAAAAAAGTATGTAGTAGTGATAACTCAAAATAGAATACAGGTGTACTGCCTAGTGCATTCTACACACAGTATATACTGTATACCGCATACTATTTAAAAAAAACTATGTAGTATTGATAACTCAGAATAGAATACTAGCATACTAGCTATTGCACATTATTTTGTATAAACTGTATACTATTTAAAAACTATATTTTATTGGTAAGTCACAATAGAATACTAGCATACTACATAGTGCATTCTACACACAGTATATACTGTATACTGCATACTATTTAAAAAAATCTATGTAGTATTGATAACTCAGAATAGAATTCTAGAGCACTACCAACTGCATACTTCACAGTATTTACTGTATACTGCATACTATTAAAAAACAATGTAGTAGAGATTGCACAAAATAGAATACTAGTGTACTACCTAGTGCATTCTACACACAATATATACTGTATATTGTATACTACTTTAAAAACTATATGTAGTATTGGTAACTCAGAATAGTATTCATTTCAGTGCACTACTACTAAAGCACTACTATGGCTACAGAACATTTGCGTACTGTGCATGTACATTAAGAATACTGCATTCCTCATACAAGCAGTATGGTAGTAAGCCATTCTGAACACACCCAATGTTATGCTTCCAAATAAGCATGGGTTTGTATGTTTGTGTGTACCTGTATGTTTTCTAGCTGGTACTCCAGATCAGTTCTCTCTGTCTTCAGAAGATCAGTCTGGTCCAGTGCGTCCTGAAGTCCTTGTGTCAGTCTGAAGATGTGACTCTTCTGAAGGTCCAGTTGCTGCTGTAGTTTTGCTTGCTATGAGAAAAGTGACAGTATTCATACATTAAACAGAGTTAATTTAACAAAGTACACAAGGACAATTTTAACAGCATCAACCCTAAAATAGATCATGCCATTAACGTTGCCTAAGCGGGACAATATATAAATGCATGAAAGGCTGAGTGTATTGACAACACAGAACATAATGTATAGAATATTTACTAAAGCAGCATATAGTTCATGAACCACCTGTTCAGGGTGTTTTCCTGCCTTCAGCCCGAGGTTGCCGGATTATGCTCCAGCAACCCCACGACCTTACATAGGATAAGCGGCTATAGAAAATGAATGAAGGAATGCATGGATACTTCATGAAATTACTTAAACTATAAAAATATATTTCTCCTTTTCCCTTGGTACTGTTTTCCTGGAAACTCCACTCATTGTGTAATTCACACCCTACCGAGACTGGTACAGTTTTATTTCCCCAGGTGTTTCTGCCTACGTTTCAACATCAGCAGCAAACTGATATTTGTGAAAGACTGATCAATAATATGACAAATGAAACCTCTGAGATTTCTCCTAACTCTGTTTACACATATCAACTGTGGTATTTGTTGGTGAAGTGTTAACGAGTTATTAAAATGAAATGAGTAAAGTGACATTTGGAAAGTGATGTTAGTAAAGTGACCTTAGTAATGTTAGTAAAGTGACATTAGTAAAATGACATCAGTAATGTTAGTAAAGTTAGTAAAATGGAGTTATTAAAGTGATGTCAATAAAGTGACCGTAGTAATGTTAGTAAAGTGACATTAATAAAGTGATGTTAGTAAAGTGACATTTGTAAAGTGAAGTTAGTAAAGTGACATTAGTATAGTAATGTTAGTAAAGTGATATTAGTAAAGTGATGTTAGCAATGTTAGTAAAGTGACATTAGTAAAATTATAACAGTAATGTTAGTAAAGTGACATTAGTAAAGTGACATTAGTCAAAATATATCAGTACTGTTAGTAAAGTGACATTAGAAAAGTGACATTAGTCAAATTATATCAGTATTGTTAGTAAAGTGACATTAGTCAAATTATACCAGTAATGTTAGTAAAGTGACATTAGTAAAGTGACATTAGTCAAATTATATCAGTATAGTTAGTAAAGTGACATTAGTAAAGTGATGTTAGTAAAGTGACATTAGTCAAATTATATCAGTATTGTTAGTAAAGTGATGTTAGTAAAGTGACTAGTCAAATTATATCAGTATTGTTAGTAAAGTGATGTTAGTAAAGTGACATTTGTCAAATTATATCAGTAATGTTAGTAAAGTGACATTAGTATAGTGACATTTGTAAAGTGACATTTGTCAAATTATATCAGTATTGTTAGTAAAGTGACATTAGTAAAGTGAAGTTAGTAAAGTGACATTTGTAAAGTGAAGTTAGTAAAGTCACATTTGTCAAATTATATCAGTAATGTTAGTAAAGTGACATTTGTAAAGTGACATTAGTAAAGAGAAGTTAGTAAAGTGACATTTGTAAAGTGAAGTTAGTAAAGTCACATTTGTCAAATTATATCAGTAATGTTTGTAAAGTGACATTAGTAAAGTGACATTAGTCAAATTATATCAGTATTGTTAGTAAAGTGACATTAGTAAAGTGAAGTTAGTAAAGTGACATTAGTAAAGTGACGTTAGTAAAGTGACATTTGTAAAGTGAAGTTAGTAAAGTCACATTTGTCAAATTATATCAGTAATGTTAGTAAAGTGACATTTGTAAAGTGACATTAGTAAAGTGAAGTTAGTAAAGTGACATTTGTAAAGTGAAGTTAGTAAAGTCACATTTGTCAAATTATATCAGTAATGTTTGTAAAGTGACATTAGTAAAGTGACATTAGTCAAATTATATCAGTATTGTTAGTAAAGTGACATTAGTAAAGTGAAGTTAGTAAAGTGACATTAGTCAAATTATATCAGTATTGTTAGTAAAGTGACATTAGTAAAGTGAAGTTAGTAAAGTGACATTTGTAAAGTGACATTAGTAAAGTAATGTTAGTAAAGTGACATTTGTAAAGTGAAGTTAGTAAAGTCACATTTGTCAAATTATATCAGTAATGTTTGTAAAGTGACATTAGTAAAGTGACATTAGTCAAATTATATCAGTATTGTTAGTAAAGTGACATTAGTAAAGTGACATTAGTCAAATTATATCAGTATTGTTAGTAAAGTGACATTAGTAAAGTGACATTAGTCAAATTATATCAGTATTGTTAGTAAAGTGACATTAGTAAAGTGACATTAGTCAAATTATATCAGTATTGTTAGTAAAGTGACATTAGTAAAGTGAAGTTAGTAAAGTTACATTAGTAAAGTGACATTTGTAAAGTGAAGTTAGTAAAGTCACATTTGTCAAATTATATCAGTAATGTTTGTAAAGTGACATTAGTAAAGTGACATTAGTCAAATTATATCAGTATTGTTAGTAAAGTTACATTAGTAAAGTGATGTTATTAAAGTGACATTAGTCAAATTATATCAGTGATGTTAGTAAAGTGACATTAGTAAAGTAATGTTAGTAAAGTGACATTTGTCAAATTATATCAGTAATGTTAGTAAAGTGACATTAGTAAAGTGACATTTGTAAAGTGACATTTGTAAAGTGACATTTGTCAAATTATATCAGTAATGTTAGTAAAGTGACATTAGTAATGTTAGTAAAGTGACATTTGTCAAATTATAACAGTAATGTTAGTAAAGTGACATTTGTAAAGTGACATTTGTCAAATTATATCAGTAATGTTAGTAAAGTGACATTTGTAAAGTGACATTAGTAAAGAGAAGTTAGTAAAGTGACATTTGTATAAACTTTTGTAATGTATCTCGGGAAATGTAAAGCAACTTTTAAAATCAAAGGGAGTAAATTTTTACTGTCGCCAATGGCGACCTTGACAGAAATTACACTCACAAATAAATTTATTTGGTCACAAATGCGACCATTTTTAGTCGCAGTTTGGAGCCCTGCACAAGGATGATGATTTATCGACTTTATAGACATTACATTTTTATCGTCTGTTAATGCTGAACTTCTGTAAAGCTGCTTTGAAACGATGTGTGTTGTGAAAGGCGCTATACAAATAAAACTGACTTGACTTGACTTGACTTGTAAAGTGAAGTTAGTAAAGTCACATTTGTCAAATTATATCAGTAATGTTTGTAAAGTGACATTAGTAAAGTGACATTAGTCAAATTATATCAGTATTGTTAGTAAAGTGACATTAGTAAAGTGAAGTTAGTAGTGACATTAGTCAAATTATATCAGTATTGTTAGTAAAGTGACATTAGTAAAGAGAAGTTAGTAAAGTGACATTTGTAAAGTGAAGTTAGTAAAGTCACATTTGTCAAATTATATCAGTAATGTTTGTAAAGTGACATTAGTAAAGTGACATTAGTCAAATTATATCAGTATTGTTAGTAAAGTGACATTAGTAAAGTGAAGTTAGTAAAGTGACATTTGTAAAGTGACATTAGTAAAGTAATGTTAGTAAAGTGACATTTGTAAAGTGAAGTTAGTAAAGTCACATTTGTCAAATTATATCAGTAATGTTTGTAAAGTGACATTAGTAAAGTGACATTAGTCAAATTATATCAGTATTGTTAGTAAAGTGACATTAGTAAAGTGATGTTAGTAAAGTGACATTAGTCAAATTATATCAGTGATGTTAGTAAAGTGACATTAGTAAAGTGATGTTAGTAAAGTGACATTTGTTAAATTATATCAGTAATGTTAGTAAAGTGACATTAGTAAAGTGACATTTGTAAAGTGACATTTGTCAAATTATATCAGTATTGTTAGTAAAGTGACATTTGTAAAGTGACATTTGTCAAATTATATCAGTAATGTTAGTAAAGTGACATTAGTAATGTTAGTAAAGTGACATTTGTAAAGTGACATTTGTCAAATTATATCAGTAATGTTAGTAAAGTGACATTAGTAATGTTAGTAAAGTGACATTTGTAAAGTGACATTAGTAAAGTGACATTAGTAATGTTAGTAAAGTGACATTTGTCAAATTATAACAGTAATGTTAGTAAAGTGACATTTGTAAAGTGACATTTGTCAAATTATATCAGTATTGTTAGTAAAGTGACATTAGTAAAGTGACATTAGTAAAGTAATGTTAGTAAAGTGATGTTAGTAAAGTGACGTTAGTAAAGTGACATTTGTAAAGTGACATTAGTAAAGTGACATTTGTAAAGTGACATTAGTAAAGTGACATTTGTAAAGTGACATTAGTAAAGTGGAGTACCTCGTCCATGAGTCTTTGTTTTATTTCCCTCTCTGTCTCTAGCTTCTGTTGCAGACTGCGAGCATTCATTTCCAGCATAGCATGTTTCTTCTCCAGATCATTCATCTGAGAAACAAGTGGAATGGTGTTATTTGTTTAGCAGACGCTTTTATACAAGGCATCATTCAGTGCACTATATTTTTGGAACAGTCCAACAGTAGTAACCTGAGGTTAAACATCTTGATCAAAGACATCAAACCAGCCCAAATTATAAAAAAAGTCTAAGCCAAGGACACCTATGCATTCACTCACAGTATCAGAGAGGCCCTCAGCTTTGAGTTTCTGGTCTTTCAGGGCCTGTTGAAGCACCAGAATCTCAGCTTTGTGTTCTTTCACTGCCAGTTCAACTGCTTGACGAGATTCAGAATTACGTTGCTCTGCACAGAGTCTGGAGACAGAAACATAAACCAAATATTTCAGATTTCACCAAACAAATTAAACACTCCCCTTCCTCAATTGTTCAATATAATTGCCAAGCCATGGCTCTGACATAATACACTCGCTTACCAGTTTTGCACTATTGTTTTCAGCTTTATAACAGTGTAAATGTGTGTGTGTACCTGTTCTGTTTTTCACTGTCCAGTTGTCTCTGTAAGTCTCGAGCTCTTCTCTCTGCCTGGTTCTTCTCCTCGTCCAAAGAAGATCTCCAACTCTCCCACTGTCTCTCTTTCTCCAGCAGCTCATCATTCAGTGTCTCCAGCTCCAGCACCTGCTCCTCCAGCATTGTACATGTCGTCTTCAGTGTTTCAATGTTCTGCACACATAAACATCATTCACAACTCTAAAAGAGGCCATAAGTCTACTTATAAATTATTCAAGGTTTCCTGCATCAAAATCATATGTAACATAGATTTTCAGGACCATTTGCCACCCTTACAACCAAACAGGATGTTATTACTACTGTACATTTAAGACTTGTAGATGTAAATGACCTCATAAAAATGACTAATCTCAGCATACTGATAGTGTTCACACTGTAGTTCATCATATGTCTAAATAGTACATGTGACTCTTATTTCAAAGTCGCAAAAATCCTGTTATCGATTGCATCATATCTGATAAATTATTTATTTTACACAGATTGCAAGACTGTTTTTTAAACATGATTTTAAACACAAGAGCATGCTTGGTGTGAACGGCCGTTGATGCTAGATTTATGCTAATATACATGGAAAGGATGTCACAGATTTTTCTTTTTGACTTTCATTAACAGGTCCAGATTTTCTGCTAATCAGAATAAATTTTGAGCGTCGGCGGGGGCTCGGGGGGCTCTTGCATCCGGCAGATGTGTGTTTGAAAGTGTACTTCAGTGGCAGGACTGAATATCACCACATTTCAGAAAAAGAGCGAGTCTCCAAATATAGCCTGTGTGCTTTTGCCCCTGTGAAGTCCAACACTGGCGGGGCAGAGGGGAGCTGCGAGTGAATATGACACATCTCTGCCTCCTACCAGCGTCTATGATTACCATTCGACGCTGTTATACAACAGCAAGGACTGAACACCCCCACACACTGCATCCCACACACATACATCACCGCACACACACACACCTCTCCTGCCACTCTGCGCCACCATCGCTGAAAACAATAAAACCTGTGAGCATCATTTTCAACTTTATTAAACAGCTTTGTTTTGGTACTGAGGAGGAAAGCTGTGATTTTCGTGTTATTTTTGTGTCGTAAAATTTCAAACCATAAAGTGTGAAAATATTTTTAAAAGGCAACAAATTTAAGCTTGATCTGTTGAACTTAACGCATGGACGACGTGAACGTGCAATATCTTTCAGGACTTCATTATCAGTCCAAACCAAGCATTTATAGTAACTGAGCTGAAAAAAACATGTTCCAAAATACTGATTTATGACACCTATTTGGACATTTGGCCCATCCAGTCACAGTGAGGTATTACAGAGAAATATAGAATAAATCATATCATTCCTAAACACCAGAAGAACTCAACCTGGTCACATTGAATCATTTTCTTTTATTCACTTTCACACAAATCACAAATATAACGGCAGATTATCAGTTCATAAACACTTACTTTTCACTCTGTTCTTCACACAATGTCACCTTATGACATCACTTTTACTATAGTGCCTGACGTGTAAGGTGAAACATTTTAAACGTTTGCATTACATAACTGACTACATATACAAGCTTGTTTGAGTAAAATGAAAATGTGCAGTAGCTCAACTGAGAGCGTTGCACTTGCGATGCAAACGACCTGAGTACGAGTCCCGAAGAGAACGTGAGTCGGCGTGTGGGCCGAAAGTGTCATAGAAGCACCACAAAATGATGCGGTTGCTTCAGCAATCACCTTTTTCATGTCACGTTTGATTTTTATGAAGCTATCGGTTGGGTTTGGGTTTAGGGTAGGGAGGTCAGTTTTGTCTTTTGGACTAAGATGTGTGCTGTGACAGCAAAGTTTGACTCAACTGCTCAGATTCAGAGAAAACAGATTCAGACCATTTTGTAAATCCAAATTTGCCTGCACAATCAAAAACATTTGAGGTCATTTTTCTCATTTCCAGGGTTGCCGTAGTTACTGTGCTTTGGCATTGTAAAGTATGTCCCTACCAAGGTAGTCCGTACTCAAATCACCTACGGTGCAAGGAAAATGGCTTAATAAACATACTAAATAATGTCTTAATGAAAATGTGTCGTGCGATTGTGTGAGGGTTAAAGGGATAGTTCACCCAAAAATGAAAATCCTCTCATCGTTTACTCACGCTCATGCAGTCCAAGATGTGTATGACCTTCTTTCTTCTGCAGAAAACACAAATTACGATTTTTTAGAAAAATATGTCAGCTCTGTAGGTCTTCACAAAAAGTGAATGGTGACCAAAACTCTGAAGCTCCAAAAAGCACATAATGGCAGCATAAAAGTAATCCATATGAATGCAGTGGTTAAATGCGTATCTTCAGAAGAGCTATGATAGGTGTGGATGAGAAACAGATCGATATGCAAGTCCTTTTTTTACTATAAATCTCCACTTTCACTTTCTTTTTGCTTTTTGGCGATTTGCATTTTCTGCAGTTTCTCGCCCACACCTATCATATCACTTCTGAAGACATGGATTTAACCACCGTCTTTTGGATTGCTTTTATGCTGCATTTCTGTGCTCTTTGGAGCTTAAAAGATTTGGTCACCATTACCCATACAGGGTTGAAATATTCTTCGAAAAATCTTAATTTGTGTTCAGAAAAAGAAAGAAAGTCACACACATCTGGAATGGTACGAGGGTGAGTACATGATGAGATCTGTACCTGTTTCTGGTTGTTGAGGTGCATCTCTCGGTCGGCCACCTCTCTGCGCAGACGCTCCACGTCCTGTTTGAGTTGCAGTCGCTCCTCGTTCTCATCCGTGGCCTCGTCCAGTTGTTTAGACAGGTAGAAGTTCTGCCGGTTCAACTCGCTGTTCTCCTGGGTCAGCTGCGTCAACTGCTCCTCTAGATCTGTGATCACCTGATGCAGGTGAGAGAGATGCAAATACTGTACATACTAAACATGATCACCCGTGCAAAGTTTCTGTACTATGGTAAAGAAATGGTATCAGATGATAATAGCAATGCACTTTGATATATATATATATATATATATATATATTTATCCCATGTATCTTCACACACCATTACATAATACCAAGTTACATGTCCAAAAAACACTGTAATACCATGTTGTTGTTGGCAAGTGAAGGTATTTACTCAAATGTGTTTCAAAGTTAGCATATACTGTAGGTATTACGTCTATCTGAGTTAAGTACATTGCAGATGTAACACTTTACAATAACATTGTATTTATTTACATGAGTTAACATGAACAATCAGTGAACAACACCTTTACAGCACTTATTTATTCATGTTTAATGATCATTTCAACATATAATACAAATGTTGTTGTATATGTTAACATTAGTTATGCACTATAGAGTAAACTAACAATAAACATTTTTATTTTAATTAACTAACATTAACAAAGATTAATAAATACTTATTTATAAAAAAATATATGCTGCATTTTTCATTGTTCGTTCATAATGCCTAATGCATTTACTAATGCTAACAAATATAGCCTTATTAAAAAGTGCTAATGACATAAATGCAAAAACATAAGCACAATATCCTGCTGCTATTTTTAGGGATTCAACCTTTTGCATTTGGAGATATTTTATTTAAAGATTATACAGTAAAATCACTCGAAGCAGGATGCAGAACTACGTTAAACCGAATCACTTATAATAACGGAGTCTATGCTTGAAATAAAACCTTTTTTAGAAATGTTTTCTCATTTTATTTGACACATTTCCAGTGCTCCTGAAAGCTTCCATCTGATGAACAGCAGAGACGCGGAACTGTATGAAACTTCAGAGCTGGTCAAGTGTGTTGGCGCATGGCAGTGCCAAACACTCTTCTGGTGCGGAGGCGTTTCTGTGCTCATTATTATTGTTATTACTGTTAACACACACACACACACACTGACCCACTTTAACTACTTACCAAAAAACCCCACTTCATTTCACCTAACACCCATTTGTTTGCCTTAGTTTACATTGTTTTACCATTTCCACAACTGCAGCAATTTCGTGGTCTATATATACATATGTATATATATATATATATATTTAAGTAATATCACACTCGCAATCGTGCTATATGGCCCTATATCAGCACTGCTGTGATTCGGCTGCAGGTTGAGTGTTGTGGTAATCACAGCAGTGCTGATTTAGGGTCATATAGCACGATTGCGAGTGTGATATTGCTTATATACAACAGTTCAATGAACAAGTAAATTTTTTAAAATTAGGGAAAACTGAGTACGGTCATAAAAACACATTTGTGCATGGAAATACTTTATTACGTGACCGATCAGAATCTGCCATTGCTGTTCAAAACAAATGATGCGTCCAAACCTCCGTTAGAAATTAAATAATGTCACTTCAGAAATAGTATCACGGATTGCGCTGTTTTTAACAAGTTATTGCATAAACAAGGATGGATGTGTGTGTGTGTGTGTGTGTGCCTGAGAGAGAGAGAGAGCGTGTGTGATCACCTGTTGCCACACCCAAGCAGAGATGCTGTCAGCTTTCTGAAGATCAGCTTTCTCAGTGGAAATATAGTCGTCCAAGTGGGGTAATTCTCCCTATTTTGCGGTAGCCGTTGAAATAGTCTTTCACTATTATAGTATAGAAACTGCAATGTCCTCTGCCATTTTGAACAGTACTTTTCCTCCTATGTGGAAACTCCAGTAAGAGGTAAGTAATGAGTTGTGTAATTAATCAGTCTGTTTGTGTCTCAGCTGTGATGAGCCTTAATGCTGAAGCTGTTCATTTAAAGCCGTTTAAAGCTATTTTCTAGCTGTAGTTGTGTAGTAGTACCAGTGATCATGCAGCACTGTTGTATGTAAACGATGACTGACAGATTCACTTCACGTATATATATATATATATATATATATATATATATATATATATATACACACACATACATATATGCAGTATGCAGTATATTTGAAAAAAAAGTATATATATTTTTTTAAAATATATTAAACAATATAAAAAATGTATGTAAAAAAAAAATAATCAATAATAATATTTTAATGCAATATTTAATATTTAATGTCATAATATGCTGAATTTAAAATACAAACGTAAGATTTAACATGAGCATTTCCACATATCCCAATGGGCCAATGGTAATGCTTCCTTTTTGTCACTATTTGTGCAACCTATATCACTTTAACGTTAACCAGCATTTTCTTTTCTTTGGAATAGCATGCACTAATGAACTGTTTGAAATACGAACAATTATATGAATGAAGAAAGCAAAAAAGGGGTCAATTTGTATTGAATGTTGACTTTAAACACCAGAAAGTCTTTAAAAAAATGCCATGGTCATGGACGTATTTTTTGGACATGTAGAATGGTAATTCCATGTATTTGGAAGTAGATAATGGTAATCATATGGTAATTATTCAGTGCCATTCAGTGCCACACTGATGGTTTAGATGGTATATATATATATATATATATATATATATATATATATATATATATATATATATATATATACACTTATCCATTCTAAACCATCACTGAACCATGCTACCACACATTATTTTCTGTAAGGGTTGTGATCATCACAATTCCCACATCTATCGTGTATTCACACCAGACTTATGTACTTCTGTACACATTCTTGAAATAACACTTGAACACCTCTGTTGACCTCTGGTCCTGATACTCAGCATTAGAGATCTGTAAAAACTTCCCTCAGTTTTTCTGCTGACAATGAGAGCAAAGCGGCTTCTGTAAACTTCTCAAATCTGCCTCTGATGACACATTCTCTCCACTAAACACACTTTCATCTTCTGAAGTTTCAGCTGCATGGACTGTAAGCACAGAAAATAGCATTGTATTCCTATACACTTATGAACTAGTCAGTGCCACAGTGCTAGAGTGGGTGGATGCCAGTGTGCTGCTGTGCAGTTGCTATGGAGTACTGGGTGGTTGCTAGGTCTTAGCTAGGTGGTAGCTAGGCTCAAAAGAGCCCACCCCCAAGTTTCTATGACATTCTCTCTTGATATATATGGCTCGGGTCCTTTCTTTAATTTAAGTCTCTGTTGCTTTTTGCCAGTTTTATTTTCTGCCAGGGGAAAACCGTAAGTCTGATTGCTTTGAAAAGTAATTGCACATCATTTGAGGTCTCATTCATGTCTGTAGCACAAACAGTGCAGTTATGAAGTTTAATAACTAATGACTTCACAGTGTGCACTTCTGTCTAATAGTCATTTTATTACTCATCTGCATTTAATTTCTTTTAAGTGCATAAATCTATTTCTTTTCAATACAACACGCTCATGTGTTCTCATCTTTGTAAGACATTCCCGTTTCTTTTATCTGAGCTGTAGTTGTGATTGCAAAAGCGAATGATGAAGGAAATATGTAATATAATCCAACAGAATTTAAAAGCCGAGTGTGAATATTGCATTGGTTGAGCTGGAGCTGCTCAAACAGCTTGAGAGTGGGTGGACAGTGAAAGTAGGGCAGAGATGCTCTGCGCTTGATAATAATGAAACACACTCAAGGGGCAGAGCAAAAACACACTTTAAACGGCACTTTCTTCCTGAAATCAATTATTGCAGGGCGAAACTCACTTCAGTGTGTCCAAAACAGATGCTATGAAAATCCAGCTGTCTGTCTGTCTGTCATCTATCTGTCTATCTAGCTGTCTGTCTGTCTGTCATCTATCTATCTATCTATCTAGCTGTCTGTCTGTCATCTATCTGTCTATCTGTCTGTCTAGCTGTCTGTTTGTCTGTCTCTCTCTCTCTCTCTCTCTGTCTGTCTATCTATCTATCTGTCTGTCTGTCATCTATCTGTCTGTCTATCTATCTGTCTATCTCTCTGTCTGTCTGTCTGTCTGTCTATCTATCTGTATATCTGTCTGTCTAACTGTCTGTCTGTCTGTCATCTATCTATCTGTCTATCTATCTCTCTGTCTGCCTGTCCGTCCGTTCGTCCATCCATCCCTCTCTCTCTCGCTGTCTAGCCGTCCGTCCGTCTGTCCGTCCATCCATCCATCCAACCATCTCTCTGTCTGTCTATATCTCTGTCCATCCATTCGCCCATCTATCCATCTGTCTGTCTATCTATCTTTCTATCTATCTGTCTGTCTAACTGTCTGTCTATCTCTCTCTGTCTGTCCGTCCGTCCATCCATCCCTCTCTCTCTCGCTGTCTAGCCGTACGTCCGTTCATCATCCATCCATCCATCTCTTTGTCTGTGTGTCTGTCTGTCCATCTCTCTGTCCGTCCATTCGCCCGTCCATCCGTCTGTCTGTCTATCTGTCTAACTGTCTGTCTGTCTAACTGTCTCTCTCTCTCCGTCTGTCTGTCTGTCTGTCTCTCTGTTAAAAATGATAAATAAATTAAATTAAATAAAAAAAACACCTATCTTAAATGCTTTTTAGTTTTAAAACTTTTAAACAAGGCTTTGTCAGCCATTAAAGTCTTGCCAAACTTTCCTTTTCCAGTCATATGTGCAGCTTTTATGACCTCATACAAATTGGGAAAATACTTAATATTTGTACATTTAAATGGTGATCAATAAGACCAGAAGAGAGGTATCCATGTTATTTGTCACCTACCCAGTACCTATTAACATGCTATTACAATCTGATACTATCACTATACCACGGTACTGCCGCAGTTCTTCTGGATCAAACACTGTCAGATGATACAAAGAGATGTTGGTTATGCAAACAGCACCATCCATGTGTCAATATTTTCAGGACAGTTAAAACCGGATTGAGTCTGATAATAGTCCAATATAAAGAGAAATTGGTTCGCATACCGCACAGCTGTCTCTCAGGGCATCAAACTTGCGCTGAATTTCATCCCGATGGGCCTTAAAAAAAAAAAAATGAGAGTTACAAATTAGCATATTTTCAAGTAGTGTGCACTCTCTCAGAGTGGTTGCGTTGAGTTCTGCAGTAGAGTGCAGTTGAGCAGATAGCAGAGCCATTGTGAACTGAAATCAAGTATGACAGGTATGATGTCATGCGGTTAGGCGAGAGGATGCTCTGAAACTGAGCGCTTAAACTGAGCGTGGGAAGATGTTTATAGCGCTGTGGAGATGAGAAGTACAATGAACCATAGCGACAATATGCACAAACACATAATTATTCATTATGATGGAAGGACATTAAAGAGATAAGTTGTGTTCAAAATGGTGGTATGAAATGATACAGAAGATATCATATGGGCCCTGTTGTCGTGACCGCGCTAGGCACAACGACCATGCACTGCGTTTTATCTCATTTTTGTGAGAGAGCAATAATTCTAAGTGTGATTTTGGTGCATGTGGGCATGTGTGGAACCCACGACTATTCTCGATGCAAAGTCTAAAGTCTAAAGTAGTTACAGTAGTTTGTAGACGCTGGTCTCCTTACCCGTAGTACAGTAATCTCCTCCTCGGCCTCGGCGGTCGTCTCCTCCAGCTCAGTTTTGGCCTGCTGTAGTTGACTCTCTAGGGCGTGTCGTGCCGCCTGCAGACTGCTGATCTGAGCTTCTCTCTCCTGCAGTGACAGCGTGAGCTCCGACACCTGACGCTTAATCTCCAGCTTCTGTTCTTCATGTTCCAGACCGATCTGTGGAGAAATGCAGATGAGGTCACTCATGAACCATAACTGCAAAAGTGTATGTGCTTCAACATCCACTTTGTTTCATCGTGGCATTTTTATTCCCAGCGTGGTCCATACCTACCTCTCGAAGTCTGGCCTCCAGTTCCATCAATTTACTCTTGTTGGTCTGTTCCTGCTGTGTCAACTTCTCCAGATGTTCCTCCAGCTTTGCATTCTGGGCCTCCAGTTTACCAGCCTGAGACTCCAGATAAAACTTCTGCTGCCTCAGTTCAGATATCATCTCCTCTTGAGCTTTCCTGGACAACATAAACAAGATTACAATGAGAGTTTATTGAGGAATGGCCTTCTGGAAAACCCAGCTCAAGGTGTTCGGGTGTTGAGGAGGTTGTTGTTTCAATGTGAAGCATTAACGTGCTAAACACACTAGCTTTGAACGTGATTCATCCGATCAGATTTCAGAGCCGGAAATATCAGCTTTGTTATAATGCACTGAGTGACAATTGATTTTAAAACAGCTCAAGTATATTTGTTCATGTATGTAAACTCACATGTTTTTCTGCGTGTAAATGCTGCTGTTAGCTGCCAGTTTGTTGGCCTCAGAAAGCTCAGCGATTCTCTGCTCCAGACTGCTCATCTTGGACTCCATGGCGTTGATGGTCTATATGAAAGAGAGTCATTTATGTGTAAATTAAACCATATCAATCACAGATCTTACACGGTTATTTCATAAAGGCACATGTACTACATTTATGGGGTGTTTTTGTCCTGTTCGTAGCTTCACTGAGCAGAAAAGATTGCATGAACACTCTTCAACATTTCTACTTTTTTTTTTTCCACAAGAGAATTGAAGTTATTCCGGGTTTGGAGCAACATGACGGTGAGTAAATAATTTTTAGGGGATGAAGTATTCCTTGAAAGAGACACTCTGTACAATTGTGATGAGAAGAATATCATCTCAGAATGCTATACTGAGATGTGGGTTAGCGTGGTTTTTATATATATATATATATATATATATATATATATATATATATATATATATACTACCAGTCAAAAGTTTAGGGTCACTTACTCTTTCTATGTAAGCACAGCGTAGTTCTAGCGGGAAGACTAGCAGCTGTACATCATCGCACCATTAGCTTTGTAACTCCTAACCAATCACATGTAAGCCATTGCTTTATAAGTCTGCTCACAATCTATCACATTGCTGTTTCAGTGTGCCAACACGGTAACCTCCTCCACCCCACCACCACCTGTTGAGTCCCGTCCTGCATGGGGGTAGTCTCCTCACCCCTGTCTCCTATCTCCGGCAGGATATGACGGTTCCAAGTACTACAACTTCGGGCCGCCAGACGGGGCCTACGCCAAAGAGATGCATGACTTTTCTGTTTTATATTCATCAAATAAATGTTTTCTTAAATTTCACTCAAGTCTGCGAGTCTTCCTGATAGAATTATTATTATTATTATTATTATTTTTCACATTTAAGGTTAATAGTAAGGTCATCAAAACTATGGAGGAACAGAAATGGGACTATAGGAACTGTGTTGTGACTAAAAAAAACTGTGTTATATTTTATCTTCTTCAAAGCAGTCACACTTTGCATAAAATTTGCAGAAATGTACTAAGAAATGTTGCCATTTTCTCAAGCATCATCCTGAGATGCTTTTTAAACAGTATTGAAGGAGTTCTGTTCTATATTGGGCACTTATTAGCTGCTTTTCTTTATTATTTAGTCCAAGTCATCCATTTAAAAAAAAAAAAAAAAAATTTATATATATATATAATTTTAGTTTTTGTAATTAAATAAATTAATATGTTGGTACAATTATGTTTTTGTCTACAAAACTAATTTCAAATATATACGCATGCATTTATTTATTTTTAAGATCATGAGAAACATTTCAGTCAAGTGACCCCAAACTTTTGAACAGCAGTGTAAATAATATATATAAAGTGTTGCAACTAAAACAGTAACAAAAAATAAAAACAAAAACATGGAGAACAAATAGAAAATGCATTAAAATAATAAACTTTTTTTGATAGTAATAATCTAAAACTTATTATAAAATTATATACAGAATATACAGTATATATATATATATATATATATATATATATATATATACAGTATATATATATATATATATATATATATACAGTATATATATATATATATATATATATATATATATATATATAAATAAATAAAATGTTTATAATAACTTATATAATTATTATCAATTACATTTTATTAACTAATTTTATTATTTTAATCCTTATTCTATTTATTCTCCATGTTTTTGTTTTTATTGTTGTTACTGTTTTACTGTTGCAACATATGCAACAATTCTATTCTATTCTACATGTACTGTAACATTACTCTCATAGTAGACATTGGGTTCGATCTGGCGGGAACATTTTAGGCTTCTGTCATTCGTCTTTGAATGTTTCCGCCACGCCTGTAAACGAAGGAAAAAAGACCTAGCGGCAGATACGCTAATTAATTGCTCAATGTAATTTTTCGGATATACTATATATCTCACAGGACTTTCTAGTCACAATCAGTAACTCTGAAATGGTGATCACAGGCAATCACACGTATCCCTCAAAACATCAGATTCATCGTGCAGAAGATCAGTGTCAAAGTGCAAGTCTAAAGTCAGTAATTTGCAATTTTATGTTTCAACAACAGAATTCCATAGTGCCCTTTTAATATGTTGAATTCCCAATTAAACAACAAAAGACAAATAACATCTTGTACCGCGGTCTGGTCACTGATCACTTTGCCCCTCTGGCGAGACTCCTCCTCAAACGTGTTCTGTTTGGACTCCAGTAGCTCCTTTTCAGCCATATCGACCTTCATCTGAGTCTCTAAAACCTTCCAATCACACAAAAGTACGGCATTATTACCGTACATTATTACCTGACGAGTGAACAAAAGAAAGGTTTTCAACTGAAGCCAAAGAACAGCTTAATACGGATCTTTTATTCAGTCACAGTTAAAAAGAATTACGAAAGCCAAATTACACAGCATTAGTTCTGGGCAAACGTGAGATGAAGTTGAAGTAGCAATACCATGATTGAATGAATGCATTAAATATATACGTTTATATATGTATTATGTAAGTAAACTGCTCATATGAATTTGGAAACAGCTCTGAATTGACATGCCCAAAGAGTGTTTGGCCCAACCTTGATCTTGTCTTCATAAAGCTGCTTTTTCTGTTCCAGGTGTGTTTCCATACGCTGCGCCGTGGCCTGCGTGTCACGCAAGTTCTCTTCTAGTTCCTGTATACAGACCACAACAGAAGAACCAGTCACGTGTCTGTTTCAAAACTCAGATTACCCTCCAAAAGACAATAAAGATTGCTCTTTTATAGCACAAGAGAGTCATTGGAATCCCGTGTTAATGTATGACTCTTAGAGGAAGTCAAAAAAGATGCATTGAGTCAATTGCTGACATACAGTAAATGCATAAAGCTGAAGGAAATGTTGAGAGCATATCTCAAATAATTTGGTCTTTGGAGAATACATTTACATTTACATTTATGCATTTGGCAGATGTTTTTATCCAAAGCGACTTACAGTGCACTTATTACAGGGACAATCCCCCCGGAACAACCTGGAGTTAAGTGCCTTGCTCAAGGACACAATGGTGGTGCTGTGGGGATCGAACCAGCAACCTTCTGCTTACCAGTTATGTGCTTTAGACCATTACACCGCACCACAATGTATAACAAATGTTCATTGAGTCCATTTATCCTCATTGCAGTCTAGGAGAAGCAATTGAGACATTGAAAAGATCTCGCTTATGATTATTATTTCCATCTGGTCTTCAAATATATGTAGAATAATTACACATTGGCTTTTAAGTGCCCTCTCATTTTTAAGCAGTTGTTAATCGTGACTGGATCGTAAAAAGCAGTAATGCATAAATCATCCAATTAAAAACAGTCATTATGACACACATGGCTAGAAAAGGAGATGATCCGCTCTCACAATCTGCCACTTTTGGAGCCATGACAGGGGCAGAGAGCATGCTGGGAGCTCAGAAATGGAAGGGCTGCGACTGCCAAAAGTTCTATCGCCTGTGACTAACAACCGTTACCTGTCTTAATTAAGTCGGCCTTCTGTGTTCCTTCCAATGTTTTTAGAGCGTAGCAATCACATTTCATTAGCACATCATTCGAAGTGAACAGGATTCTTGATAGCTTAAGTGTTTACCTGTTTACCTGTGTGTGTGTGTGCTTGTGTATTAGATACAGTATGTAAGTCAGCGGGAGTCTTGTGCTCGCTCACGTCTCAGTCTTACCATGATTTTGTCGGCCATCTGTTGGATCTGCTGTGACTTAGTCTGGATGTCTTCTTTTAGTTTCGTTTCTCTCCGTTCCACCAACTCCAGCCTCTTCACCTGATTCTCCAGGGTTGTCTTTCCATCCTGTTACACAGAAAACAAACAACATTCAAATGTTTTCCATTCATGATGCATTTCCATGTTGTCACGGTAGACACTTTCTGTTCAAACAACACCCTAAAACATGGATTTTTTATTGGGGAAATTTAAGAGAAAAGGGGCGTAACATTAAAAAAAAATTAGTTTATTTTTTATTTTTTACATTTACCAAATTGGACGCTTATTCTGCTCTCTAAAGACTACAAGTTTACAGTTTGAGGTTTATGCATCAAACATTACTCTAATAGAGTGTAGAAGAAAACTATGCTTTCAACATAATATATAAAAGTTAATATTTTCTGTATAATATTTCAATCATTTATTTTGGCTTTATCCATCCATCTATATATTATCAATGGAACAATGGTAAAAGCCAATTATTAATTTTGCAAACGCCATTTTATCTTTTGAACATTGCGTTTACTATTTTCTTAATCCTTCTGCGGTGTTCGTCTTGTGCTGACACATTTTGTGTTCCTGGACAAAAATGACCGGCCCACTATTATTGTTTATAAATCTCTCATAATGCATATAATATCACAAGATATTGCATTAGATATTTTTATCAACTTATTTTTTAGTAATCATGATAGGTGTATATATATATATATATATATATATATATATATATATATATATATACACACACATACAAAAGTTAGTTCCGGTCCTCGAATCTGATTGGACGAGAGACATTCCATGAGCACTGATAGTCTGACATCATCAACACTCTGACGCTTCACTGTGTGTGTATCACTCCGCTTGTGTTCGTGCCGATCTAAACTAAAGTGTAAGAGCAGTGCAGATGTGTTAAGAGCTACTGTTTGCCTTTTTTTGACATTACATATGTTAGCCAGCAGGTGGCAGTAAAAGATCATTTTTGTTTGTAAATATGAGCCAGTTGGTGACATGAAGTGAATCCACATCAGTCATTGTTTACATAAAACAGCTCTTCGTGATCCTTGTATTACTACTACACTACTAAAGCTAGGAAATAGTTTAAACGGCTTTAAATGAACAACTTCAGCATTATGGTTCATCACAGCTGAGAGACACAACAGACTGATTAATTACACAATAGATGCTGTTTAAAATGGCGGAGGACATTGCGGTTTCTATAGTAAATGACTCTTGCTTCAATACTTCACATTATGTTTAATTCATAATAAGAACATTTTGAATTTTGTTTAAGACTAAAATATTTGTTTAAATATACAAATTAAATATACTCATTACCATCAACCAATACATCCCTTCCCCAAACTTATCTAAATCAATAAATTACTATCATTATTATAAATCGCTAAGTACACGACAACACTTGTTCTTACTAGATATTTAGGCTTTAGATGTTTAGCATCACAAATCACATTACTTTTAAGTTGCTCATGACATAACTGGTCATTAGGACAGTCAATAGAGCAGTTAAGTCCACCTGACCTCAGTTTCTCGTAAGCGTCTACGCAGACTGTCGGTGGAGTCCTCTTTGGTCTGTAGACGCTCCAGGTCTCGCTCCAAACGTTCTTTAGATTGACGAACATTCTGCAGCAGTTCAGTGGCTTCTGAACTCGATGTCACAGCCTGGAAGAGAAGCAGTTAGAGGTCATAGGTCACCTTTGCCTGATATCTATGAAACTATGACAGTCTTGTGTGATCTATGACAAACAAGCTCCAGTAAACACATGTAATATAAATGTTTATGGAGTACCTTGGTAAGATTCTCTTGAAGTTCTTCAATCTTTGATTGTTGTTCTGCATTGGTCTGAAACATTAAAAAGAAGCATTTAAATCACCAAACATTAGCCATTTAATTTCTGACACTTCAAAATACTTCTCTGCTGAAAAAACCTGCTTAGACTAGATTGAACTGCCATGCTGGTCCAGAATGTTTTATGCTGGTCTTGCCATGTTTCTTTGGAATGAGAGGCTTATTTAACCTTCCTGTACTGTTTAGTCATTTTTGGACAAAATCACTATAAATAAATGAATAAAATGTAGTATTTAATATTTATATAAAATGGTTTCCTTTATCTGAGCGGTACAAGACTTGGTGAGTTTTACACACACACAGACACACAAACAAACACAAACACACACACACACACACACACACACACACACACACACACATATCCATCCATCCATCCATCCATCTTCAACCGCTTATCCGTCGGGTCGCGGGGGCAGTAGCTCCAGCAGGGGGCACCAAACTTCCCTATCCCGAGCCACATTAACCAACTCGGACTGGGGGACCCCGAGGCGTTCCCAGGCCAGTGTGGAGATGTAATCTCTCCACCTAGTCCTGGGTCTTCCCCGAGGTGTCCTCCCAGCTGGACGTACCTGAAACACCTCCCTAGGGAGGCGCCCAGGGGGCATCCTTACCAGATGCCCAAACCACCTCAACTGGCTCCTTTCGACACAAAGGAGCAGCGGCTCGACTCTCCATGAGCTCCTCGCCCATTTCAGCCGCTTGTACTCGCGACCTAGTTCTAGTCTCAGCTCTCTTTTCATGACAACGGTGTGATAGAGCGAGTGCAATACCGCCCCCGCTGCCCCGATTCTCCGGTCAACCTCCCGCTCCATTGTCCCCTCACTCGTGAACAAGACCCCGAGGTACTTGAACTCCTTCACTTGGGGCAATACATATATATATATATATATATATATATATATATATATATATATATATATATACACACACACACATATATTTACATTAACATTTATGCATTTGTCAGACGCTTTTATCCAAAGCGACTTACAGAGCCCTTATTACAGGGACAATCCCCCCGGAGCAACCTGGAGTTAAGTGCCTTGCTCAAGGACACAATGGTGGTGGCTGTGGGGATCGAACCAGCAACCTTCTGATTTACAGTTATGTGCTTTAGCCCACTATGCCACCACCACTCCAATATATATATATATATATATATATATATATATATATATATATATATATATATATATATATATGTGTGTGTGTGTGTGTGTGTGTGTGTGTGTGTGTGTGTGTGTGTGTACTGTACACACACACACACACACACACACACACACACACACACACACACACACACACACACACATACATACATACATACATACATACATACATAAATTAATAAGTTGATTGGGTTCCAAAAAAGAAAGGTAATTTTTTTCATATTTGCGCCAATATATAATTGTCAGAGGGTTTATTATGTATAACTATTGTATAATCCAATTTTAACATTCAATATATTATTATAATTATTTTATCCAGGATTTTACCTGGTCTTAAGACTTCTCAGAGTAGTTTCAGTAAAGTCTGTACCTTCTGCAGTTTGATCAGAAGTTCTTCCATCTCAGCTTTGCCCTGTTCTTTAGCCTGAAAAATAAAAACATAGACTGACCTAACCATATTCGTCATGTCAGCTGAACAGCTCTTCTTTAGATCTCCGACTCTAGACATTTAGACAAACCTTCTGAATCTTCTGTTGATATTCTGCAGCTTTCCTCTTGAGTTCCTCGCTGGTCTGACGGGACTCTTTCAGCTCCGATTCATACAGGTCACTACGGCGGCGAGCGGCAGAGAGATTCTCCTCCAGTTGACGAATAGACACCCGCATTTCCTCCAGCTGAGCGTGGTACTCCTACAGATAACAGAAGAGTATGATGACAGAGACTAAGTAATAATATGGTACTTTGGCTATATTCTGGAGACATGTTCATGTTCTCATGTTCTCTGTATGTCTAAACTTCATGAATGTTTCACTCGAAGCTTTAAAAGTGAGTCACTATCGTAGCAGATGAAAAAAATGGATCTGAGTATTCGTTACATTTTGTCCTTTGGTGTTCCGCACTTTTTTGGGTTAACTATCCCTTTTAGACTGATGCCACTCGAGAATATGTTATGACATTGTGAAAGTGTGTAGCAGATGATGTGGAATCAGTCTGAGTAACCACGAGAACAAGAGAGCGGAGAAGTGGAGAAATAAGAGTGCTGAGTGGGTGAAAGGGCAGAGAGTGGGTGTATCGAGTGAGTGTGCCAATCAGAGGGCATATCTGCCCCGGTCTGTTCATCAGACATTAGATACAGCTCACAAATCACATCCACTACATGTCCAATGAGGCCACGACAGCCTAACAAGGCATCTAACAGCGTTTTATGATTTTAAATGAAAGGCGGATCAGGAAATTCAATAGGACAAGCATACAAGATCAATCAAAAACTGTCTCTGTTTATTCAATCGTGTTGTACGCTATGTTGGACATGCTCCTTTGTAATTACGTACAGATGAAATTAGAAGATGTGGGATTGTTTCAGTTGCTATGAAAACTATTTGTAAGTTTCTAATGCTGCAATAGTTCCAGCCGCACTAAACTATATAATGCAATGCAATATAATATACACTCACCTAAAGGATTATTAGGAACACCATACTAATACTGTGTTTGACCCCCTTTCGCCTTCAGAACTGCCTTAATTCTACGTGGCATTGATTCAACAAGGTGCTGAAAGCATTCTTTAGAAATGTTGGCCCATATTGATAGGATAGCATCTTGCAGTTGATGGAGATTTGTGGGATGCACATCCAGGGCACGAAGCTCCCGTTCCACCACATCCCAAAGATGCTCTATTGGGTTGAGATCTGGTGACTGTGGGGGCCATTTTAGTACAGTGAACTCATTGTCATGTTCAAGAAACCAATTTGAAATGATTCAAGCTTTGTGACATGGTGCATTATCCTGCTGGAAGTAGCCATCAGAGGATGGGTACATGGTGGCCATAAAGGGATGGACATGGTCAGAAACAATGCTCAGGTAGGCCGTGGCATTTAAACGATGCCCAATTGGCACTAAGGGGCCTAAAGTGTGCCAAGAAAACATCCCCCACACCATTACACCACCACCAGCAGCCAAATTGAACAGGTGTTCCTAATAATCCTTTAGGTGAGTGTACAGTACACATACACAATTATATATATATATATTTAACCTGTATATAATGTATTGGTCAAATTTTCTTTTATCTTGCATAGATTAATCGTGATTAAATTGTGGTATATGATACACTACAAAAAAAATTATAAATTTATGATTCAAATCAGAAGGGCAAACAAGGAGAACAGTTGAAACAGATTAATCAATAATGAGACAAACAAGGGGGCAGGGACCAGAAACGAGACAGTGACAAGAAATGGATGAAGACCAAGACTGTTGGCCTTGGTGTCCATCCTTGCCACTGCAGTGACCTCACGCATCTTTAGCGGCCACATCAAGCGATGATACAATGTTAGTTAGCAACACCAGACAATTGTCTATCTTATCCAAGCCCTCTTTCAGCTGCTTCAGAACCAACTCTGCCATATGTTTCTCAGACAGATCTGCTGTGTATTCTCTCCCTAAACTTTGAATGTGCTGCTCTACCAGCATCGGGATTCTTTCACCATCCACCTCAAACGATATCTGGTCACTGCTAATCCCCTTATGAACAGAAAGGTTACGAGACTTCGCTGGCTTGATCTTCTTCCTAGCCCGTACCAAAAGTTCTTCCAGCCTTTTGAAGAGTCTGTTTGTGCATGCAGCAGTCTGGAGGATAATTGTGACATCATCCATATAGATGGGCAGAGCTGGCAATCTCACCGTAGAACTGCCGCTCACTGGATGTTTTGTGTTTTTGGCACCATTCGGAGTAAATTCTAGAGACTGTTGTGTGTGAAAATCCCAGAAATACTCAAACCAGCCCGTCTGACACCAACAATCATGCCACGGTCCAAATCACTGAGATTAAAGTCTATGGTAACTCAGATAACCGCTGTGTCTCTCTTTCATGGTTTCACTTTAGACAGTGGTTCAGACAGGAGTAGTTGCACATTTACAGGCAATGAGAAGAGATATAGCAGCTTGCACATATATCTCGCATGGACCACTTGTTCACGGCTTGCGGGCAAAGTCTCCACTCTCTGTACAGTAAATCTGCTCCTGTGTTATTAAGCCTGGGATGTGCGTCACGCGTAACCCCACCCAAATTCTCTCCATATGGAGCCTGTAAGACTCAGTAGCCTGCCAGGAACAACTCAAGACCTTTCTACCATTGCGTGGTTTCAGGAAGTGAAAAAATAACCAGATACTGCATTAATTGCATACAAATTTTAACACGTTAAACAAAAACTATTAATCGCAGAAATTAACACATTACATTTCCCAGCACTAGAATTAAAAAAAATAATAATAATTGTCCTTAGTGCTGTTTCCAATGCTGGAACTGTCTACTTTTGATGTTTGACTTCCTCCACAGCGACTTCAAATTCAGGTCGCTTCTTTTTTGTGGTCTGTGCCGCAAATCGAGGGAAGTCCAGGTGACGTGTGTCTGCTCCAGAGATACAGAAGATAAGATGCTTCCTGCATGTGCTATTAGACCTCTGGAAATGATCCAGAATGCAGCAGCACGTCTGATCTTTAATTTTGTCACACCACCCTTTGTCTCTCTCCACTGGCTGCCGGTTGATGCACGTATTAAATTCAAGACTCTGATGCTGGCATACAAAACAAACACTGGGTCTGCTCCAGCATACCTAAAAACATTTATGCAGATCTACACTCCTGCCAGAAGCCTGTGGTCGGCTAAGGAACGTCGCCTTGTCCTACCAAAACACTTTCCCGGACTCTCAGTTTCAACATACCACGTTGGTGGAATGACCTTCCCAACTCAATCCGTGAAGCTGACTCACTCTCTATCTTCAAAATACGGCTAAAAACACATCTTTTCCAAGAGCACTTAACCAGTCACTAAACTTGTACTTAAATCTGTTTTAAATGCTATTCTAATGCTAGTACAACTTTGTAGTATGGCACTTTTCGTACAAATGTTTTTCGCTTATGTTTTCCTCTTTTGTAAGACGCTTTGGATAAAAGCATCTGCCACATGAATAAATGTAAATGTAATGTAAATGTAAATAAGAGAAGAGCAGATCAGAAGCATATTTAGTACGAATAAAGCAACAAACACAAGATTATCATAAAATTAGCCTTTTAATGGAGGGAGAACCATGGCATTGTTCTTTCCTGCTGTCTGGGACCCTATCCGAACACACCTGTGACCAACCAGTTAAGAAACACTGTTTTTGTGGAAGGATACCACTTTATGAATTTTCTAATGAAATAACATTTTAATTGGTATTTTAATTGTAATGTATTTGTGTTAGGCTGCTGGTAACATTGCCTTCTAGTGTGATAATATTCACAATAAAGCTCAGATTCTCATATTTATAGCTTAACAAACTAATATCATCTCTCTCACTCGCATAAAACAGACACAAGTTTCAAACAGAATGTTTTTGTTTTTTAATTTTACATTACTCTAATCAAAACTATAATTACAGTCAACATAAATGACAGAGAAGAGGTGCTCGACATTTCGTGAAATTACCTCCCAAAGTGAAAGTAATGGGAAAAAAATCAGCCCATAGTGAGTCAACACATTTTTGTGTCTCAGTCCTCTCAACTAATGTGACTGTTTAATTATCAATTGCGAGCTAATTGCTCTCCTGCGCAAATAACGTCAATCGTGTAAATGACGTCATTGCAGCAGGACAAGTGGGATGCGATGTTTAAACATCTGCTGTTATCAACACAAAGGTTCACCCAATGGAAAGAGAAATCACAAAAGAGATCTTTTCAAACTCTCTAATGTTTCTCATGGACAGCAGTGAGAGGAAATCGGCTAAAGAGAAAATATAGAGTTTTTTATTTATTTTCTGTTGAGAAAAAGACCTCAGAAAACTGCCATGTGTCTCCTCCAG
Organism: Moxostoma hubbsi; assembly: GCA_032164185.1. NCBI lineage: Eukaryota > Metazoa > Chordata > Actinopteri > Cypriniformes > Catostomidae > Moxostoma > Moxostoma hubbsi. The sequence continues at coordinate 302,664 of JAVLUX010000117.1, read as the reverse complement.
AGTTTCATAAGAATGTCTCAAACTGAGCTCAGATTTGTCAAGATGCTGATCAAACATCAGAGATCTCAATATATTTACATTTACATTTATGCATTTGGTAGACGCTTTTATCCAAAGTGACTTACAGTGCACTTATTACAGGGACAATCCCCCCGGAGCAACCTGGAGTTAAGTGTCTTACTCAAGGACAAAATGGTGGTGGCTGTGGGGATTGAACCAGCAACCTTCTGATTACCAGTTATGTGCTTTAGCCCACTATGCCACCACCATTCCGTATGTGAACTCTATGAACTCTTTATTAGCTATGCTAATATCCACATTCACTTTACAGTATAGTTCTTTGTATGTCAACAATTATTTTCATTTCTCCTATTAGGAATTTTAGGAGAAACCTCAAAGACAAAGTTGATACTTTAAAGACACTAAGATGTTCATGAAGTCTCCTGAGCTATCCAAATCTATAGACAATGTAGCATAAATTGGACTAAAATTACAGTTAATTCAACTGAAAACTCACCGTAGCTCATGACGCTTTAAAAAAAGCTAAACTAAACATTAACACATCAGATTTCTTCAACATCCACTAAAACCATTTAAACAGAAAATCCCCATCTAAATGGAAGCTAACAGGCTTTAAAATGACAACTTAATAGACCAATGTTTGTCGAGGTGCAATAAGGAGCAACTAAAAAGAAAATGTTGTCCTTAATGTCATATCTTTAAAATCCACATGAAATAAAAATGATCTGTATTTACTTTCTTAAAGGAGATCTATTATGCCCCTTTTTACAAGATGCAATATACAGTATCTCACAAAAGTGAGTACACCCCTCACATTTTTGTAAATATATGATTATATCTTTTCATGTGACAACACTGAAGAAATGAAACTTTGCTACAATGTAAAGTAGTGAATGTACAGCTTGTATAACAGTGTAAATTCGCTGTCCCCTCAAAATAACTCCACACAGCCATTAATGTCTAAACCGCTGGCAACAAAAGTGAGTACACCCCTAAGTGAAAACACCTTAAGTCTCAGGTGTCCCCAGAATGTGTCTGTGAAGTTTCAGCTCAAAATACCCCACGGATCATTTATTACACCATGTTGTAAATGCCTCTTTTAGGGTGGAATCAAAAACACGCTGTTTCTGTGCGTGTCTCTTTAAATGCAAATGAGCTGCTGCTCCCTTCCCCCGACATAGTTCTGGTCTCTGTGAATACAGTCAGAGACGATGCTAACTTTAGCTGCATTAGCTGTGGAATCAGCACAGCATCAAAGCGCATTCGGAAAGACGATTTGCAAACATTCACACAATATAAATCGTGATACTTGCATCTTCAGGATATAAAGCTGGAACACAAACAGTTGGCACTGATCCATGCTTGACGATCACATTTTTTTAAAATCCTGCTTTATATTGACACTCATTCACAAAGCAGTTCGGTGTAAAATGATTTGCACAAACGTACACAAATTTTGGTATGTTTTGGGGCACATTTCCTTAAAAAACTAAACTTGTCCACTGCGTCTTCAGTGGCTCTGATGCCGGGAGTACATGAAGACTCTTATGTTCACATTTACAGCCAACAACTGTTCACTGATGACGCTTATGAAGCTGAGACATTATTCTTCTCACTGTATCTGCTCCAGCGTGGGAAAAATGGCGGACTGTCTGAAGATCACTCAGGGGAGGAGCTATGATAATAGGGTGGAGTCTGTCACCTCTCATGGGCGTGGCCTGCTCTAACGTGACATCACTTTACAGCAGAAACGAAAACTGTTCATTTCGACACTGATTTTGATTAATAGAAATATATGAAAGAGGAGTGGATGGACTTTTAACATTGTAGGGTGGTTGTGACACACTGCCGACTCAAACACCATGTAAAAGTGAATTTTGCATAATAGTTCCCCTTTAAAGGAATATTCCAGATTAAATGCAATTTAAGCTATATCGACAGCATTTGTGGCATAATATAGTTTACCACATAAATTTATTTCGACTCGTCCATACTTTTCTTTAAAAAAGTATCTGGGTTACAGTGAGACACTTAAAATAGAAGTGAATGGGGCCAATTTTTGAACGTTAAAATACTGTTTCAGAGGTATAGCCACCAAACATAAACAATATGCATGTAAACATGATTTTATTGTGAAAATATTGCTTCATCATGAGGAAATACTGTAGATCCCATCATGGAAGTAATATGATTTGAGAGTCCCGTTTTATGTTCACTGGATTGTACAGCAATACCAAGACTTTTCTTTTTCTTAACTTTGTGTACAAATTGAGTGCTTTGTTCCTTTCACGATTCTTCCAAATATTTTACGAAATATATTTGAAATGCACAAGCACAATTAAAAAAGCATCAACTAGTAGCGCAGTCTAGTGCCGCTTAAATAAACGCTTTGATATTTGGAAGATAAACCGAAATGTAAATGCTTTAGTCTGATTGCTGCTAATTCGAGACCTTTGCTGGTTTGTCACGACAGCATCTGCAACATCCTTCACTCCGAGGTACCATTTTTGTCTCCATGGCAACCACAGTGCGATGGAGTCTGGCTATGGGGGAGACGCACAAGAAAGCGCCAGAGAGCAGGCTGTTTTTCTATTATGTTCTTTCCTTCACATTACAGGCTTCGGTCTTACATTCTCTACCAATTTACGGCTGTAAGTGGCCAACGCTATTTCAGCGGTTTCAAAAGCTGAAATGGGATTCAGTAGTGGAAAATGAGTTCATTTATATTATGCTCATTCTGTGGACACTATCAGCAGGGCTCTTATATAGTCTGTGTCTAGCTGGTGGATGCTGAAATTAAAGGGACAGTTCAGCCAATTATTCATGTGTAAAACCCCATATTCATGCAGGCCAGCACTTACAAACTGTGTATAGAGGACCAACGATATATCATAGACCTAATACATCACTATACCACACTCAAAACACTCTGGAGTCAAATCTAGTTCTTCATTCAAACCCGGGAAAGTGGTGCTTTTAAATGTAAAATACAAAAGGCCTCTTGCTGTAAAAGTCTCTCTAACTGATAGTTTCTCTTACTGGTTCCAAACCACTAATTTGTAATGTGGAGGGGTTAGAGCTGTGTACAGATGCATAATGCACTGCCATAGGGTAATCTTTGTTTCCTATACGGATTGCATTTTCATGATCCCACAGTCTATCGTGCAATCTACGCTGAGTTCAGCCCACATAAAAACAATGACGGGTATTCAAGCCTGTAGACAACATATGTACTCTAGCAATTGATGAAGGATCAAATGGGAAAATATTTGGTAGTTAAGACATCCACAAAAGACTTTGAGTAACATTCTCACAATGCTCATGTAACGGGAGCCTCAAGAGGTGCACTAGCGACTGACGCTAGAGGCTCTAGCCTTTAGCCTCCTTGTTAGTGCACCCGCCTCCAAAGCCGGAGATGCCGGTTTGAGTCCCGTTTGAAGTGGGGCGACCAGACCCGGTTACACTAACAATGTTCCACGTATTTGGATAGCTTCTTTTAGCAGATCAGGGGCAATGCTATGGGAGCTTGCTTTGCCCCTAATTACACCAATCTGTTTTTTAGGCCTTTGGGAAGAGGGGTTTGTCTTCCAATGCTGTTGGGAATCCTTTCCATAATAAGATAAAGTGGCGGACCAGATATATTGATGACATTTGCATGATTTCTGAAGTAAAACCGAAATATGCATTTAAAAAAATGTTTTTTTTGAATTCTACTAACAGCAATATCAAATTGAGCCTTGAATATAGCTCAGAAAAAAAAATACTTTTTAGATTTAACCATTCATAAGGACCAAGATGGATGCCTTCATACCTCACTCTGTAGATAAAGCACTGATCGTAATACCATTTTGCATGCAAAGAGTTTTCACCCTAAACATCTTAAGAGCTATATACCTCTCGGACAATTTCAAAGACTAAGACGCATATGTGATCAAGATCAGGTCTTCGAACATCTTGCCACGGACATGACAGATCGCTTTAGAAACGGAGGATACCAGAAAAAAGTGATGGATTTGTCTTTCAATAAAGTGGCGTACCTATCACAAGATGATCGACTTAGAAAAACCTCTACTCGCCTGTATTTTGCTACTGAATACAGCACTGCCTCACAACACATTAAACGGATAATCAACAAGAACTTCGGAATTGTTCCAGAAGCTTCCAATTGTGAGCTATGAAAAAGCTCGAACTATTAAAGACAGACTTGTGAGAAGCTATTTGCCCACGTTTGCCCACATGGTTGGACAGACAAATACATGGAACATTGTTAGTGTAACCGGCCCTGGTCGCCCCTCTGCGAACGGGACTCGAACCGGCATCTCCGGCATGGGAGGCGGATGCACTAACAAGGAGGCTAAAGGCTACAGCCTCTAACGTCAGTCGCTAGTGCACCTCTTGAGGTCAGGAGAGTGAGGTTTACACACTTCACAGCTATCTATCAACTGGCTCCCGTTACATGAGCATTGTGAGAATGTTACTCAAAGTCTTTTGTGGATGTCTTAACTACCAAATATTTTCCCATTTGATCCTTCATCAATTGCTAGAGTACATATGTTGTCTACAGGCTTGAATACCCGTCATTGTTTTTATGTGGGCTGAACTCAGCGTAGATTGCACGATAGACTGTGGGATCATAAAAATGCAATCCGTATAGGAAACAAAGATTACCCTATGGCAGTGCATTATGCATCTGTACACAGCTCTAACCCCTCCACATTACAAATTAGTGGTTTGGAACCAGTAAGAGAAACTATCAGTTAGAGAGACTTTTACAGCAAGAGGCCTTTTGTATTTTACATTTAAAAGCACCACTTTCCCGGGTTTGAATGAAGAACTAGATTTGACTCCAGAGTGTTTTGAGAGTGGTATAGTGATGTATTAGGTCTATGATATATCGTTGGTCCTCTATACACAGTTTGTAAGTGCTGGCCTGCATGAATATGGGGTTTTACACATTTACATTACATTTACATTTATACATCTGACAGACGCTTTTATCCAAAGCGAATTACAGACCCCTTATTACAGGGACAATCCCCCCGGAGCAACCTGGAGTTAAGTGCCTTGCTCAAGGACACAATGGTGGTGGCTGTGGGGATCGAACCAGCAACCTCCTGATTACCAGTTATGTGCTTTAGACCACCACCACATATATAAACGTGCATGCAACAGTATACAAATGACATTCATTGTCTTAAATATTCAGTATTTTATTGATAAGGCTGTGGTATTTAATGAGGTGTTTCCCCTTTAAGATTTTGGAATTCCTCAGCCCCATTGACTGGTCACTGCCTGACACACTCCGAGGAATTCAGTTTGCCGAAATGCATCAGTGTGCAGTCACTGTGTTTTTTATTTGTATTTTTAATGTCCTGATGTGACTAGCCAATTGACAATAAAGGCTTTTTACATTTTCTACCAGAAGAAGTGCCTTGGACTATTTCCCCTGAATTCCCATGATTGAAACCCAGCCAATGAGCACCTTCTGGGATCCTACCCAACGAGGTCCTTGCAGCAAGCAGCACTCCAAAATATATATTTCTTCTATTCACCCTGTGTTATATTGAAAGCACCATCACAACACATTATTTGATGTTATACATAGTGAATTTAACCCTCCTATTGCGTTCGATTCATTTTTGACCCGAGAGAGGTAGATAGTCATTTTTAAATACCACATAGTTTTTAGTATGGAAACCAAACTTTGTGACTGTCGAGACTATCAAAATACACTTAAAGGGACAGTTCACCCAAAAATGTAAACTCTTACATTATTTACTCAACCTCATGACATCCCAGATGTGTTTGACTTTCTTTCTTCTGCAGAACACAAATGAAGATTTTCAGAAGAATATCTCAGCTCTGTTGGTCCATAAAATGCAAGTGAATGGTGACCAGACCTTTGTAGCTCCAAAAATCACACAAAAGAAACATAAAAGTAATCCATAAGACTCCAGTGGTTAAATCCATATATTCAGAAGTTATATAATAGGTATGGATGAGAAACAGATATTTATGTCATTTTTTTACTCCATCTTTGACCAGCTCCTACCAGTAGGTGGCTCAATGTAAAAGTGAAAATGTAGATTTACAGTCAAAAAATAAATTATATTGATCTGTTTCTCACCCACACCTATCATAATGCTTCAGACAACATGGATTTAACTACTGGAGTCTTACAAATTAATTTTCTATTGCCTTTTGGACTTTTAAAGTTCTGATCACCATTCACTTGCATTGTGAAGACCAACAGAGCTGAGATATTCTTCTAAAAATCTTCATTTGTGTTCAACAGAGGAAAGAAAGACATACTCATCTAGGATGGCATGAGGGTGAGTAAATGATGGGAGAATTTTCATTTTTGGGTGAACTGTCCCTTTAATAAAATTTTTTCAATTTTTTTAATAAACGTGTTTAAGAGATATTTTGGGCCAAAGTTGACTCGGGCATCAACTGTGACTACATAACATAGATTTTCTTTTACATAGATGAATTTGATTTTTTCTTATAAACACTTTTGTAACATTTAGCATCTTTCCCATACACTCAAACACACTTTTTTGTATCCCACTGGGACTGTTTCTTGTTTACAAACACATGCATACACACACACACATACAGTCACACACAGACACACACAGACACACACATTCCTGCACAAAACAGACATGAAAGATGTACCAAACTTAACAAATAAACTAAATCAAAGGTTCATGCACACATTAGTCTAAGCAGAGCTTGAAAGGGGAAATTGTCCACATTTTACTAGAGGGGAGTACAACAGGAGGCTGTCCTTGGTTAAATAAGCTTAAATATGGACCAGAGCTTCTTGTCTTTCAGTCAAAAGTCCGGCTACACAAGACTAATGGTAAAGCGAAAAGATCTGAGAGGTCACTCGAGGTCACTCGATCTGTACCTGTTCCTTGATTTCCTGCAGCTTGTTGCTCTGTTCACGTATGTCATGCAAGAGCTGAAGAGCTTTATCATCTTCCTGCGACACCTCCATACGGGCCTGCTCTAAACTGCGCTTCAAACTCTAAAACACACAACACAAAGAGTTTGAACAGCAGTTCAGATCGTGTGATAAACACACATCCGAACACATGCAGTATACCCACGCTGCACTCTGTGATGTAGGTGGCCAGGTCTTGTTCTAAGATGGTCCGCTGGGTTTCTGACGCTTTGAGTTCCACGTCCTTCTGCTGGAGAACTGACTCCAGGTCAGACATCTTACGCTGTACTTTTGATATCTCTTGCTCCATCTTTCAAATCAACACGGAGGAAGAAGAGATTTGTGAGTACATCAGGGCTGCTTGACTTCAAGACACTTTTAAAGACCCCATGAAATCAGAATTGTAGTTGTGTGACTTTTGTCTGCTAGCGTTGAAGCGCTAGTGCTAATGCACTCTTAAAAGTTGATAAAAATGCATCTTTATCAGATATCCACATTTAAATATGCACATTATATATGTGGCTTTTATCTGTTAGCATTGAAGCAATTTACATGCAAGTGTACTCTTAAAAGTTTATCAAGTTGAACCTTAGGTGATCCAAAAGTTGTTGAGCGGGGATGGGGGTGGGGGTAGGGGGTGTTCGCTGTCCTTTTCTGCATTTAGCGGCGCCGTTTTGTTGTCCGTTCTACATAACGCGGCGGCTCATTTTAGCTTATCGCGGCACATTCAGCGCGCTTCAATAGGAGTTCTGTCTCTATGTAAAATGCATTTATTTTTATTGGTCTTTCGGCTTAGATTATGTTTTTGTAATGTCTCTATAAAAAATACGAATAAAATAAATAAATTGCATGGGGTCTTTAAAATGCAAAATAATTTAAGGCACTTAATTGTTGACTTGCTGCATACAGCTGCAGGCATACCTTAAAATATGTGTCTTTGCGTCCTCTGGAAGCCTCACTTTTGAAGGTCTTGTTCTTGTTTTGTGCTTGTAGACTTATAGACAAGGTCAAAATGGGCTTGCCCTTTAAAAAAGAACAAAAAGGAAAGTAAACAATAAAATTTTTTAAAGGGACAGTTCACCCAAAAATGAAAATTCTCTCATTATATATTCACCCTCATGCCATCCCAGATGTGTATCACTTTCATTTGTCTGCTGAACACAAAGATTTTTAGAAAAACATTTCAGCTGTGTAGGTTCTCACAATGCAAGTGAATGGTGACCAGAACTTTGTAGCTCCAAAAAGCACATAAAGGAAACATAAAAGTAATCCATACGATTCCAGTGGTTTAATCCATATCTTCTGAAACGATATGATAGGTGTTGGTGAGAAACAGATCAATATTTAAATAATTTTTTTCACTGTAAATCTCTACTTTCACTATCACATTCTGAAAGTGAAAGTTGAGATTTATAGTAAAAAAGGACTTAAATGTTGATCTGCTTCTCAACCAAACCTATTATAATCGCTTCCCCTGGAGTCTAATGGAAAACTTTTACGCTGCCTTTATGTGCTTTTTGTTTGCTTAAATTTCTGGTCACCATTCACTTGTATTAAGAGAACCTACAGAGCTGAAATATCCTTCTAAAAACCTTCATTTGTGTTCAGCAGAAGAAAGAAAGTCATATTTATCTCGGATGGCATGAGGGTGAGTAAATGATGAGAGAATTTTCATTTTTAGGTGAACTATCCCTTTAATTACATCATGTACTATGTACATTTTGTGTTTTTTTTTTTTTTTTTTTTCTGCACAAACACAAGGAAACAAAGGAGCTCCATCAATTAGAGTAAAAACAACAAAAGTAAAACACTACAATTATAAATCTGCACATGAATCTCCAAAACAGAGAGACCTAAAAAACATCCAGCCAGGTGCATTATTTTATTGTCAAACTAGATTTTTATCTGTCTGAAGCAATTGTGAGTGGTATTTGCCCACGCACAACACGGTTGCTAAGGTGTTTTGTTTTTTAAGTATCGCTATGTGCACACTAGAGCACTCTGGGTGGATTCTATCTCAAAGTAATCAATATTTTCATTTTTTTTTTTCATAAAAATATCTAAGCATCCTTAAAAAAAAAAGTTCATCTACCTGATAAGCAAAACTGCATCTGACAGTATGGCTTGTTTAAAAAAATATATTGAATTAAGTTTATTTTTCCTGCCCCATTAGCAAACTGTTGTTTCTTCTTTTATGCTCAAATCTAACTGAGCTTTATGCCTAAAGCAAGAAGAAGAAATAAAACAAGTCTCAACTCATAATCAATTGGAAAATATGGCGAAATCAAAAGATATCTTACGACTTTTATTCACACAGAGAGCAACCAATCAGCAAACAGATATTCAAATCGTTACAATACAGACATCACGTTTTAGCTAGCCTCCAATTTAACACTTATTAGGTTTAAGGTTTGGGTAAGGGGTTAGACTTTATGGTTCTGTTTAGGTTTGGGCTAGTAGTTTAACTTAAAAAGTTAAAGGACACCTAGGCCGAGCCCTCTGCTGCTGACCGGCAGGAGGCAGAGGCTTCTACAGCAGCAGTACTTCCCTCCACAGGGAAGAGGAAGAGGGTGCCCGTGGCCATGGAGGCCAGTTCCCTGCTGCTGCCAGGGCCCATGCCTGCAACGGCCAATGAGCCAGCGTCCACTCCTGCCACAGCTAACAAGCCAGCACCCACGCCTTCCACGACCAATGAGCCAGCGCTCCCAGCCATGGAGGCTGTTCCCCAGTCCCTGCCAGTGTACCCAGCCATTGAGGCCATTCCTCAGTCACTGCCAGCGCTCCTGGCCACAGAGGCCGTTCACCAGTCACTGCCTGTGCTCATAGACATGAAGACTGTTACCCTGCTGCTGCAAGTGCCCATGGCCCCGGAGTTCATTTCCCTGCTGCTGCCAGAGCCCACACCTGCCATGGCCAACGAGACAGCGCCCACGCCTGCCACGGCCAATGAGTCAGCGCCCATGCCTGCCACGGCCAACGAGCCAGTGCTCCCGGCCATGGAAGCCATTCACCAGTCGCCTCCAGCACTCCCAGCCATGGAGGCCATTCCCAGTCGCTGCCAGTGCTCGCAACCACAGAGGCCGATCACCAGTCACTGCCTGTGCTCACAGCCACAAAGGCTGTTCCCCTGCCACTGCACATGACAACAGAGGCATTCTCCAGTCGCTGCCAGCACTCCCGGCCATGGAGGTCATTCCCCAGTCACTGTCTGAGCTCACAGCCATGGAGGCTGTTTCCCTGTTATTGCCAGCACCCACGACCACGGAGGTCGTTCCCCTGTCACTGCCAGTGCTCACAGCCACAAAGGCTGTTCCCCTGTCACTGCTAGTGCCAGTGCCCCCCCTGCCACAGAGACCATTCCCCTGTCACTGCCAGTGCTCACAACCAAGGAAGTCTTTCCCTTGTCACTGCCTATGCTCACAGCCACTGAGAATGTTCCCCTGCCCCTGCCAGTGCTCACGACCAAGGAGACCGTTCCCCAGTCTTTGCCATCATTCATGGTCATGGAGGCCATTCCCCTGCCATGGCCAGTGCCTGAGCCTTCCATGACTCCACCCCTTGAGCCGTTCCCTCCTGAACACTGTCCAGCGGCCACCGCCCAGTCCTCTGATCCCTGTCCATCAGCCGTTGCCCAGTACTCTGTCCCCTCTGCCCTGAGACCTTCTCCCAGGCTGCCAGACCCCGCCTTTGCCCTGAGAACTCCTCCCAGGATGCCAGACCCTACCTTGGCCTTGAGGCCTCCTCCCAGACCGCCAGAGCCTGCCTCCGCCCTGAGGACCCCGCCCCTTTCCTTAAGTTCCCTCCCTGGTTTCCCTCGATTCCCTCCCTTTCTTTTGTGTTTTCTGTTTGTGCTAATTTTTTCTGTCTTGTGTATTGTTTGATGTTTCCGTTTTGGGATGCTGGGAGACGTCCCTTGTGGGGGGTGGGGTGCACTGTCATGGTCCTGTCACTCTGTCAGAAAAATTGCAATAACAATAACCCACATTGCATGGCCCTTCCTCATAACTGTAGACTAAGTATTCTGTGTCATAAATGCTTACAAGTTCAAGACAGAGAGTGTATAGTGCAGTCTATTTTTAACATGCCCAATCATATTAGATATGCACAGACTGTTTCTAACTGTCAGTCTCTACTTGGCATCCTCGGAAAAGGAGAGAAGGAATGAACTACAGAATAAAAGAGCGCCTATTAAAAGCACAAGCACCTCTCCTACTCCTCCACATCATCATCTCTCTCTGGCATTCTCACTCAGTCGCCTGCGGCTTTACAATTCACTCCTCACATAGTTAGGAGGTTTACCGATTACACAACACACACACACACACACACACGCAGAGACACACATGCATGCCAAGCCCAAAAGATGCTTATGGAATCGCTGTCCAAACCTAAAGATGCGGTTTGAACTCATGTTCACATTCATAGAAACGTGCTGCCTACAGGAACGCACAAACACACATACACACACACACACACACACACACACACACACACACACACACACACACACACACACACACACACACACTCAACACCAAAACCTGTCGAAGGTCTCGTTGCTCATACAGAGTTGCACACATTTGCACAACAGGCTAAAAACTGTGAAGTATTCTACACACACATACACACACTGCATGTGTCAAATGAGTGTTTAACAATTGCACATGTTCACAGCTATTGTATTTGAAACAATGGGTGATGTCACTGGACCCAAAATATGATCTACGACAGATAACGATCGCCATATGGACCATATATTTATACAACATTAAAGTATAATGGAAGATCATACAGAGGCCAACAAAAGTATTTAGACGCCTGTGCCACACTTAAAAAAATATGTGAATTAGGGATGGGCGGATCAATCCTAAAGATTGATACTGTACCTCAGATCCTGATGTTGTATTAAGAAGATCGATATACTCACATCGAAATCAATCATTAAGGTTTTTAATCAACTAATCATATTATTATGTATTTATTACTAACACTTGCTGCATTCCATACGTTATTTCTTTTATATAAGCAAAAATTGCATCTGATTGGATCTTTTAGTCCTTCCACAGTCATAGATAGCGCTCATTTGGGATATATTTATTTTAATTAAAACTGTAAAAATATTAAAATATTTCTGTTTTTATTAATAAACATTACACAAAATGTAGGCTTTTAAGTATAATGTTAAAAAGACCCATTTTATCCTCCAAAAAAAAAAAAAAAAAAAATCGATCTAGTAGAGGCATCGTATAACATTTTGGGACCAATATCTGCAAAATTGACCTTGTTGGTAGCATATTGAAAATAAAATAAGCGGCATCTCACATCCCTAGTGTGAGTGGCACTGTATTAAATAGCATATCTTAGCAAGAAACATTTTAAAATAAAGCACACTTTTTAAAATAAATGGTTTATTGAACCTAAACAGTTTTTTACATCAAGCTGATTTGTGTCATTTTTTATGGGAAAATGCAGTATATCCTCTTATTCCACCATAATATGCAGAGAAAACTATACATAAGCCATTTGTATTGTAGGATGATTTCCCCAAAAATAGCAAAAATGTGGTGATATCAAACATCCCTCTGTTTGAGCATCCCAACCAGCCATCCAGAGCAACACTGACAACCTATTGGCTGAAGTCTGGGACGGGACTATCCGCTCAGCCGACCAATGAAAGATGAGGGGAAGTTTTTGTGAAAACAATCCTTATTTTTGCAATTGTGTTTGATGACACTATAGGGGTGCATCAACTACACACTTGTTTTCACAACTTAACATTATCGTTAAGTTGTGATATTCAATGAACTCGGCAAATCCCGATACTACATTTTAACCTAGAATCTTACATAGAAAGTGGCACATTCTGTGTAAAGACGTTAAAGCATTTTCTCTTTTCTTCTCGATAATGTCTCAGCCTCAAAAAAGTGTTGAAAATGTTGTTTTTACACTCTGAGAGTGTTGACTCTGTGGCTCTTGCACACATTAAGATTCAGCAAAGATCAATTTGACTTTAGTCCAGAACTGACGAACTGTCCTGACATCAAAGATAATAAAAAAGAAATTCTCTCACCCTTTAAAACAATCTGCACCCAATCAGCTATGAACCATACCGCAGGTTATTTCACACATGCAAATGTGGACTCAAAAAATGTGTTTATACATCTGAAGCCAGCTGGAAGCATAATTTAGTATGCAGCAAATCAATGCAGTGTTTCAGGAGAGAGCATGTTTTAATTATTTTGATCTCGCGGCTAATACTGAATACTGGGGCACTGGGGGGGCATCACAAGACACATTCAGCTGTAAAGTACAAAGAAACAAATCACAATCTCGGAACAAATGGGAGGAAAATCACAAAAATGGCTCAAAGTCTCATATTTGAAATGTTCTGACACACTGATGTGCCTCAGGCCATGAATGAATAATCAATCGCTGATAATGTAACATCATGTTTGTTGAGCATGAACACAAGCTGGCGGTGACTGACAACTCAGGTCAGGTCACTATGTTGAAATGTTCAATATGAGACTCTCAACAGAACATTTTTAGCAATTATCTATCAAAAAAGACTGCTACACTTCACAGATAACAGGTACTGTAAATACGTTTTTTAATCACTGTAATTGTTGCTACATTTTTACTCTCACAGGTGCATGCATCAGGTGTAAATGTAACGCACTGAGTTCAATTCCACATAAAGAAACACTTTTAGTGTCTAAATTGAAAATAGCCATCTGTCTCTCCTCATCTCCAGGACCACAGGACAGATGCTGTCTGCTCAGCTGCAGACACGACCACACCGTTCACTACACCTGATCAACGCTCAAGAGCGAGTGCTCACATCAATCATTTATTTCCCCATAATAACATTCAGGTTTGTGTGTGTGTGTGGGATCATGTTTCACAGATGAAAAGCTCTCTAGGATTACAGTACCAAGCACTCACATCACGACACACTGCAGGCTGCATGAAATCATCTCACTGTCAAACTCTAAGATGCATTCAAACAGCTCTGCGGAAATATTAATGAGGATCAAGTCTTTAAATTAAGAACAGCACATAATTAATGAGAGGCAAATGATGTATCAATAATTATATGAATGCAATGCTTATATCTAGATAGATAGAGAGACAGACAGACAAACACTAGATAGATACAGTAGATGAAAAAATTCAAATGTAAACAAACCTGAAGAAAGGCTTTAAGTTGCTCTCTCTGTCTTTCTCTATATATCTATCTATCTTTTTATCTGACTATCTATGTGACTTTCTGTCTGACCATCTAGCAAGCGATTTGTCTTACTGTAACAACTGTATAACCGTCCATCTTTAATATTTTAAAACTGGTTTAAACTTTTAGACAAGGCTTTGTCAAGCCAACATTAACAGCTGTGTCCAAACATAATCCAAAGACATTTTTGGATTCTTTCTGAGGAGCTTGATGTAGAATAGAAAGATGCAACTATATCTGTCTTTAGAGAGAGAGAGAGAGAGAGAGAGAGAGAGAGAGAGAGAGAGAGAGAGAAAGAGAGAGAGAGCGAGAGAGAGAGAGAGAGAGATTTAAAGTGGTGGGATATGCTGTTTCCATAGAAATAAGTCCATTCTGTTACCTTTTTGCTGCTCTTTTCCTGATACATTTTTATTTCACCAGCACTCTACACCCACATACTGTATTTTCCATTCTTTATATGATACAGAGCAGCTACCTGAACTACGCAGACTGAATCCAATCAATTCTCGATGTTCAGAGGACTACAGTAGTGGTCACTCATGCAATTCATGCCACATTGCTGGGGTGTTGTGTGGGGGTTGTCAGGGCGACGCTGTGCAGTTGTTTGGGTGTTGCTAGGTGGTTGCTTACTGGCCCAAATAAAAAAGATATGGTTCCGGTCCTTCCTTCATTGCATGTCTATGGTATTGGATTGTTGCACGGTGAGATGCATGAAATGAACCAATGAGTAAAAATCCAGAGTCTTCCTGCTAGAACTACGCTTATTCTTCCATTTCTTAACCCTAACCCTGAGTATAAGCAATATTAGTAGTGATTTCTTGCCTTTCCCTTGCAAGAAATTCATATTTTTGATAGTCTTTTAAAAGGTCTCTAAACATGATTAAAACTGAAGTGTGTAATTTCTGCACCACTAGCGTCACCAAACAGAATATAATGCAAACGTCTGGTTCCAGAAGTAAAAATCACATTCCTTTTTTTCCATGGGGAATTGATAATTAAAGATAACTTTGTAGGGAACAGTATGTGTGTGTGTTAGGAATTCAATTAAATGAACCCTAACACTAACCGCATGTAGATGTACACGTCACGGATTAAAGTGCCGCATACCTCCATAATTATGTTGGGAAATTTATAATGGAATTAGCCACGTTCGACAACCATTATAAGAAAGATAAATGACAAATAATTAGATTATTTGTCTGAATAAAATTCTCAACCATTAAAATCGTAATACAACGTCTTGTTGTATCCGCTCACAATTTCTATTGTAAGGAATTCGCTTTAATAAGGGAATTATGATTGATTCAATTTTTGAGTAATATTATTCTCATGGCTTATTGAAAATAATATCACAAATATTTCAGGTATAGCCTGAGGGTTGGATCTTTGAGAAAATCAAGTGACGAGATTATTTATCAAAGTATACCACAGTCAAATTATCTTTGAATACAAACAAGACTTTATTGCTATTATAAACATGAAACAGGTTGGTGAGTAAAGTGAACAGAGTGAGTTGGATGGAAATGACCTATATAGAGAAAAGGAATTTTATGAAGTCTGTAGGCAATTCCTTAAGAACATTGATCCTATTTTTGAGTCTAAATCGATTTGCAATCGGATTACCCAAAGTATTTAAATAATACACCAGCACTTGTAAAGTCTGGAGCTGTACTTGTAACTGTCGTTGCATTTCCTTACGTTGCTTGGTTCTTTATAGAAGTGGTGGTGGCGTAGTGAGCTAAAACATATAACTGGTAATCAGAAGGTTGCTGGTTCGATCCCCACAGCCACCACCATTGTGTCCTTGAGCAAGGCATTTAACTCCATGTTGCTCCGGGGGGATTGTCCCTGCAATAAGTGCACTGTAAGTCGCTTTGGATAAAAGAGTCTGCCAAATGCATAAATGTAAATGTTATAGAAAGTTCGGGTGGTGCCATCAATGTTTTGGACATCTGTTAAGATAGTGGATTGTTTGTTGTCTGTTGCATCGATGGATGCTGAGGCGGGCTTGGAAATGAGGCCTTCCGCATAGAAGACTGATCACCTTGACTCCTGTCACGTGTGTGTGTGTCATTACGCAGAGAAGTAAAGGGCGTCCTCGGAGCTTTATTCCGAACCTTCCTGGACTTCTATATTACACGGAACTTGAGGGACAAGAGGCTACAAGCCATGAGAGCCAGAGCACAGAGCTGAAGAGGAAGTGGAGCACAGAGAAGCCGAAGAAGAGGAAAGAAGGGCCTTCCTCCTTGGTACCAGAATTTTTGCGTTGAGATTGGCCACACCCCAAAGGTGTCCTGAGCCAATTAGAAGTGCCTTTTTAGAGGCATATGGTCATTTCTGCCACTCCTTGTGATTGGTGATGTATGAGCCTTTGTCTGTGAAGACTCCCATTTCCCGCTCAGAACAGGGCAATATTTAATCATGAACTTTTCTATCTTGAAAACGGTGCAAGAGGCATGACATTTGTTAACATCAACATTCTCTACGTAAACAAGCAAGCATTTACATACTAAATATGACACACTTTCATGAATATTCCACGTGTAAGTAACAATACATGAAAGTACCTGATTACAAATCATAATGGTTAATTCATTGGTTTAACAACATGGAAAATATCCTGTTTGCAGGAAACTGTCTCGAGATATGATGAGTCTAGTTTAAGTGTAGCAAGTGGTTTATATCGAAGGACAAAAAGAGAGTGTCTTATCCTCTCCCGGGGTTTCCAGGGAAAGTGATCTAACTCATAAGGGTCATAGGGGATTCCCTGATTTAAGACATGTACGAGAAGGGATCCTCCGCATTCACAGATCTACTTTTTGTTTTATTGGCCAGATGTGGTTCATCTCATTTAGCAGGGCCTTGGCAGACTTTAGGGAGCCATTTTGTCAGCTCTTAGTTTTATGGCACTCAGGAATTTCTGTTTAAATTCCTCTTAATTTCCTTCTGCCAGGCTACTAAGATCCTATAACCTTTTAAGACAGTCCTACCGTGAGCTCCAAAGTTGTTAATTGATGGTATATGAAAAGAGCTCTTCAGTGACCACCCAGTTGCATGACGCACCTTGTCTTCCATTCGTTGTACAAACTGATAGTCCCACTTCAGACTCACACAATTGGTGGAGCCAACGTAGTTGAATCGGGCTGGTTGGGACACTCAAACAAAAAGAGGAATGTTTTGAAAAAGTCACAGTATTAAACTTTCAGGTAAATTCAACCTACAAATGGCTTTTTTATAGTTGTCTCTAAATATTATTTGAGTTTGAGCATTTAATATACTACACACATCAGCTTGTGTAAAACATGAATCAATCTAACTAATAAGCGAAACTGTGCAAGTTATTTGGGCTTGTTTTCAAAGAATATACTGAGAATTCTTCTCAACCCACTGGCCATTGGTTTTAAGCATATCTCTAACAGTGAGGTTTATGTTGAGAAGCAATAGTAATGGTGACAGTGATGCTTGCCTTTGCAAACAGTCTATAATATTCCAGTCTATTGAATTTCATCACTGAAGACTACAGCATAATATTCCAGTATTCCAGCCAGTATTTGAGACAGACCGATTGCACTTTGATGACTTACAATCAGTGCAGTAGTGATGTTGTGCACACACGCGGTGTTGTGACACACAGCAAGAGTTCACACGCTGACACTGTTGGCATCTGTGTTGGCACCAGCAGTCTAAACTCTCTCTTTGGCCTCACTGCACACACCTGAGGTGGCAACCTGGACGTATTTTCGGTTTTTATCAGACCACTAATGCCAATATTTAATTAGGAGGTGTATATTTATAACCACCTACACTAAAATGTACTCCATAACTTGAACACAAACACGCACAATTCTTCTATTGTAAGCAGATAACATTATATTCACCACTTGAACATACAAATATCCTAAAAAAATTCATTCTCTTTTTGTGTTGAATGTGGGTTTGGAACAACATGAGGATAAATAAATGATGATAGAATTTAAATTATTGGGTGAAATCTTTTAGTTTCTCTCTGTGCTCCGGTAAACTCTACTGACAAACTCATATTATGATTATAAAAGCATCAGTGATACTCACTTAAAAGTGACCAGAGTGAGCTGCA
This sequence comes from Moxostoma hubbsi, assembly GCA_032164185.1. Classification (NCBI taxonomy): domain Eukaryota; kingdom Metazoa; phylum Chordata; class Actinopteri; order Cypriniformes; family Catostomidae; genus Moxostoma; species Moxostoma hubbsi. The sequence goes on along the minus strand of JAVLUX010000117.1, from coordinate 284,364 downwards.
GTTCTGATGTGGATCCACTTTAGAGAGGACAGATTCGCAGGGGGGAAGCCCAAGAGTGTTGAGTCTTCCTGGGCTGCCATGAGCTTTGAGACGAGCATCTGTGGATGGAGGTATCTGGAGGAGTCATTCTCAGGGAGTTCTTGAGTTGTGATGGAGAGGGAGAACAGATACAGTGAGGAGTGAGCTGAGGAGAGAAGTGAGCTGTATCCGAGAGAAGACAGCAAATCGAGCACAACGCTCTCCCTCTCTCTCTCTCTCTCTCTCTCTCTCTCTCTCTCTCTACTGCAGAAGCTTTATCTCTCTCTCTCTCTAATCACAGTAATACAAGCAGATTGACTCACTGTCGAAACTCAGGACTCTGTCTTTTTCTTTCTCTCTCTCTCTCTCACTCACTCACTCAAAACCAGTATCTCATATCTAAATCATATTCTTTGCGCTCCGCTGACTCTGTACATCATTATTTATGCAATTTTATATAATATTGCATTATAATATGCAATGAATATATTCAGAAAGGGATTCATGTAACTACCGGTGCTACTCTGACAACTCTACTTCAATATTTTCCTCATAGCTTTTATCTATCACACTTTCTGTCCTATATATCATCTATCTATCTATCTATCTATCTATCTATCTATCTATCTATCTATCTATCTGTCTGTCTATCTATCTATCTGTCTGTCAACTAAAAATATATATCTGTCTGCCTGTCTATCTATTTGTTCGTTCTATCTGTCTGTCTGTCTGTCTGTCTGTCTGTCTATCTATCTATCTGTCAACTAAAAATATCTATCTGTCTGTCTGTCTGTCTGTCTGTCTGTCAACTAAAAAGATCTGTCTGTCTGTCTGTCTGTCTATCTATCTATCTATCTGTCAACTAAAAATATCTATCTGTCTGTCTGTCTGTCTGTCAACTAAAAAGCTATATCTGTCTGTCTGTCTGTCTGTCTGTCTATCTATCTATCTGTATGTCTGTCTGTCAACAAAAAATATATATCTGTCTGTCTGTCTATCTGTTTGTTCATTCTATCTATCTGTTTGTCTGTCTGTCAACTAAAAAGCTATATCTGTCTGTCTGTCTGTCTATCTATCTATCTGTATGTCTGTCTGTCTGTCTGTCTATCTATCTATCTGTATGTCTGTCTGTCTGTCTATCTATCTATCTATAATATCTATCTGTCTGTCTGTCTGTCTGTCTGTCAACTAAAAAGCTATATCTGTCTGTCTGTCTATCTATCTATCTATCTGTATGTCTGTCTGTCAGTCAACAAAAAATATATATCTGTCTGTCTGTCTGTCTATCTATTTGTTCATTCTATCTGTCTGTCTGTCTGTCTGTCTGTCTGTCTATCTATCTATCTATCTATCTGTCTGTCTGTCTGTCTATCTATCTATCTGTCAACTAAAAATATCTATATGTCTGTCTGTCTGTCTATCTATCTATCTATCTATCTGTATGTCTGTCTGTCTGTCTGTCTGTCTATCTATCTATCTATAATATCTATCTGTCTGTCTGTCAACTAAAAAGCTATATCTGTCTGTCTGTCTATCTATCTATCTGTATGTCTGTCTGTCTGTCAGTCAACAAAAAATATATATCTGTCTGTCTGTCTGTCTATCTATTTGTTCATTCTATCTGTCTGTCTGTCTGTCTGTCTGTCTGTCTATCTATCTATCTATCTATCTGTCTGTCTGTCTGTCTGTCTGTCTGTATATCTGTCAACTAAAAATATATCTATCTGTCTGTCTGTCTGTATATCTGTCAACTAAAAATATATCTATCTGTCTGTCTGTCTATCTGTCTGTCTGTCTGTATATCTGTCAACTAAAAATATATCTATCTGTCTGTCTGTCTGTATATCTGTCAACTAAAAATATATCTATCTGTCTGTCTGTCTATCTGTCTGTCTGTCAACTAAAAAGATATGTCTATCTGTCTGTCTGTCAACTAAAATATCTATATGTCTGTCTGTCTGTCTGTCTATCTATCTGTCTGTCTGTCTGTCTATCTATCTGTATGTCTGTCTGTCTGTCTGTCTGTCTGTCTGTCTGTCTGTCTATCTATCTATCTATCTATCTATCTATCTGTCTGTCTATCAGGACTTACATAATAACCTGGGATTATGAGGGTATCATCTCCTCAGTTAACCTATTTAACTCTGGGTTCAACAAACTTTGATATGAGAAAGGTTGTGAACTTGGTGTTTCATCCTTCCTGCCTCCTCAACACAAGATATTTTTCATGTTTTCTTTTACTGTAAATTATTTCACCATCTGCGTCAAGCTGCCTTTCTGCGATTTATTCAGATCTGGGTGATTTCCATTGATGACAACTTGACAGTGCAAATGAACGTCTTCATTAGCTGCTGTTGGCACTGCCATCAGGAACTGTTTTTGTGCGAATACATTTTCAGCCAAAACTCATTAAAAGCTTTAGTTTGCCCCGGTTAATTTCTTGTCTAAAGATGACATATTTCCTAATGAAAGAGCACCTCATATTACTTGATTACCTCACTTTATAACTAATGGAAGAGTGCTCATAAATAACTGGGGAAGTGTGACAAATTCATAAAGTTTTGGCACATAACTTGATGTAAGCTTTTGCTACATCATGTTTCATATCAAGCTGTTCATTAATTCCACTGATTACAGATTGCAAACTAATATCCTCTCTGATTCATATAAAGATCACTATCAGTGGGCATGCTATTACAAATTCACATGGTTGTATAATATAAACATTATTGTTAGAAAAGTAAAGAATAAACAGAAAGACAAACAAAAGCAGGGCTTCTCTCAACCACAACAGCACTAGGCATGTTACCAGGCAACAGGCTATTGCATCTTTCCAAAGCAATGATACACGAGTATTTATGAGGGAAATGGTGGACAGTGGACGGTGTTGCAAATCATGTGAATGCAGGTGGCATTTATCTGCATGTTTAAAGGTATAGTTTGCCCAAAAATGAAAATGCTCTCATTGTTTACTCACCCTCATGCCACCCCAGATGTGTATGACTTTTTCTTCTGCAAAAAACAAATGAAGATTTTTAGAAGAATATTTCAGGTCCATAAAATGCAAGTGAATGGTGACCTAAAAATGTAAGCTCTGATAAGCACATAAAGACAGCATAAAAGTAATCCATATGACTCCAGTGGTTTAATCCATGTCTTCTGAAGTGATATGATAGGTGTGAGTGAGAAACTGATCAACTGATCAATATTAAAGTCCCTTTTTACTATAAATCTCCACTTTCACTTTCACATTCTTCTTCTTTTGTTTTTTTGTGATTCACATTCTTCATGCACATTGCCACATACTAATTAGGGCAGGTCAAAGATTTAAAAATAAAACAAATAATAATAATTGATCCGTTAAACTGATCATACAGTAGTTTGGCATTCATGTGGTATGTTGTGATGATTTTGTCAAACACATTTAAAGGAATATAAAATTATGTTAACATTTACTCACCCTCATGTTGTTCCAAACCTGTATAACACAACAGGGGAATTTTAAAAGAATCGTTATACGCTATATTCCAAGAATTCAGAAGCCATACGATAGCATTGTGTGAGGAACCGACCAAAATATAAGTACTAAGTATATACAAATATATATTGTCAGTATACAATCATAATCTTCCATCTGCATCCATGTTAAGATTAAAAATGTATTTTCTTGCATTTCTTCATGGTTCTTGCATGCGTCATCTGTCATTGTATGGAAAGAGAAGCGTGAAGATTCTTTAAAAAAATTATGTTTCACAGAAGGAAGTAAGTCATACCGGTTTGGAACAACATGAGGTTGAGTGAACAATCTCAGAAGTTTTGGGTAAGTGAAGTCTTCCTCTAAGCTTCTTGCTTATAAATGAGTTACATGAACAAGTGAAGCAGAAGACGATTGAACAGGAAGTACATTACTTGAACAAAGAAGTGGATCCATTCTATGAAGTTTTGCATTATTGAAAGGGTCTTAGTGTGATGTGAAAGAAAATTTGAAGTGACAAATGGTGCGGTGATGGTGAGAGAGAGAGAGAGAGAGAGAGAGAGAGAGAGTGAGAGTGAGAGAGAGTGAGAGTGAGAGAGAGAGAGAGAGTGTGAGAGAGAGAGAGAGAGAGAGAGAGAGAGAGAGAGAGAGTGTGTGTGTGAAAGAGAGAGAGAGAGAGAGAGAGAGAGAGAGAGTGAGTGTGTGTGTGTGAGAGAGAGAGAGAGAGAGAGAGAGAGAGAGAGTGAGTGAGTGAGAGAGAGAGAGAGTGAGAGTGAGAGAGAGTGAGAGTGAGAGAGAGAGAGTGTGAGAGAGAGAGAGTGTGTGTGAAAGAGAGAGAGAGAGAGTGTGTGTGTGAGAGAGAGAGAGAGAG
>JAVLUX010000117.1:272500-275000 GCA_032164185.1 Moxostoma hubbsi | reverse complement strand
GTGTTGGGTTTAGGGGTTGTGTTGGGTTTAGGGGTTGTGTTGGGTTTAGGGGTTGTGTTAGGTTTAGGGGATGTGTTAGGTTTAGGGGTTGTGTTGGGTTTAGGGGTTGTGTTAGGTTTAGGGGTTGTGTTAGGTTTAGGGGTTGTGTTAGGTTTAGGGGATGTGTTAGGTTTAGGGGATGTGTTAGGTTTAAGGGTTGTGTTAGGTTTAGGGGATGTGTTAGGTTTAGGGGTTGTGTTAGGTTTAGGGGTTGTGTTAGGTTTAGGGGATGTGTTAGGTTTAGGGGTTGTGTTGGGTTTAGGGGATGTGTTAGGTTTAGGGGATGTGTTATGTTTAAGGGTTGTGTTAGGTTTAGGGGTTGTGTTAGGTTTAGGGGTTGTGTTAGGTTTAGGGGATGTGTTAGGTTTAGGGGTTGTGTTGGGTTTAGGGGATGTGTTGGGTTTAGGGGATGTGTTGGGTTTAGGGGATGTGTTAGGTTTAAGGGTTGTGTTAGGTTTAGGGGATGTGTTAGGTTTAGGGGTTGTGTTAGGTTTAGGGGATGTGTTAGGTTTAGGGGATGTGTTAGGTTTAGGGGTTGTGTTAGGTTTAAGGGTTGTGTTAGGTTTAGGGGATGTGTTAGGTTTAAGGGTTGTGTTAGGTTTAGGGGATGTGTTGGGTTTAGGGGTTGTGTTGGGTTTAGGGGTTGTGTTGGGTTTAGGGGGTGTGTTGGGTTTAGGGGATGTGTTGGGTTTAGGGGATGTGTTGGGTTTAGGGGATGTGTTAGGTTTAAGGGTTGTGTTAGGTTTAGGGGATGTGTTAGGTTTAAGGGTTGTGTTAGGTTTAGGGGATGTGTTAGGTTTAGGGGTTGTGTTAGGTTTAGGGGATGTGTTAGGTTTAGGGGATGTGTTAGGTTTAGGGGTTGTGTTAGGTTTAGGGGTTGTGTTGGGTTTAGGGGTTGTGTTAGGTTTAGGGGATGTGTTAGGTTTAGGGGTTGTGTTAGGTTTAAGGGTTGTGTTAGGTTTAGGGGATGTGTTAGGTTTAAGGGTTGTGTTAGGTTTAGGGGTTGTGTTAGGTTTAGGGGTTGTGTTAGGTTTAAGGGTTGTGTTAGGTTTAGGGGATGTGTTAGGTTTAAGGGTTGTGTTAGGTTTAAGGGTTGTGTTAGGTTTAGGGGATGTGTTAGGTTTAAGGGTTGTGTTAGGTTTAGGGGTTGTGTTGGGTTTAGGGGTTGTGTTGGGTTTAGGGGTTGTGTTAGGTTTAGGGGTTGTGTTAGGTTTAGGGGATGTGTTAGGTTTAGGGGTTGTGTTAGGTTTAGGGGATGTGTTAGGTTTAGGGGTTGTGTTAGGTTTAAGGGTTGTGTTAGGTTTAGGGGATATAATCTATAGTTTGTACATGTGGCAGGGCGGAGGGCGTATCAAGCTAATCAAGCCTCCGAGAGGGATAAAGGCCGACTGCGGGAGATGGTGCGGGAGAGAGAGATCGTTTACGGACATGTCCGTTATGTGTGTGTTTTGTCTTTTGTTTAAGTTTATAATTAAAACATGATTTATATTGTCAAGCCGGTTCTCGCCTCCTCCTTTCCATTGAACTACATTACAGTACAGTATAAAATCATTATGTCTATGGAGAGTCCTCATAATGATAGTTGCACCAACTTATATGTGTGTGTGTGTGTGTGTGTCATGATAATTACATTCAATGGTGAAAAACTTTGTGAAACCATTTGAATGACTAAATGTCGTCTTGCATTAATTTCAAATCAACTTAAGCCCTTTACATAATAATTTATTATCTTTGTGAAACACATTGCTCTCACGTTCAGTCACATTGCATAAAGAACGTCTGTAAACATATAAGTAAAGCAAACAGTATCTAAACTAAAGATAAGTAGCTCCATGATAAGAGTGCTTTTAGATTAATGGGTGAATATTATTAATATTAAATTAGTTTTAGAATTATTAAATGTCCAGGTCATATTTCACACACCAAAATCAAAAGGATATATACAGTATATATATATATATATATATATATATATATATATAAATCATAATTCTCAATGATTATTATCTGTAATACAGTAATGAAAATCACCCTGTTTGGTCAAATTTTTTGTGTTATTTAAATCAAAATAAGGCAGTATAATAAATACTACCATGATGAACATTTTTAAAGAGATTTTGTTTTCACATTATGTTAATGAAAATTGCTTAAAACACTATTTATTGTACTATTATATAAGCATAATTATACATCTTAACAATAGGCTTCATTTTCTTTATGCCAGGGACTAAAAATGGTTCGAAAACCGAAAACCTATGAAATATTTGGTCATTTTTTAATTGTTCCAGAGTGAAAACATTATATTTAAATGGTGGTAACTGTTTAATTTCATTCCAATAAATATTATTTTTAAAATTCATGAAACCAAAGGCCAAAGGGTTTATCTGTAAATGTTTTGAATAACTTCATGTTGTCCAAAAAAACATGTGCTTTGATCATAAAGGAAACTGCTGCATCACGC
>JAVLUX010000117.1:232500-267500 GCA_032164185.1 Moxostoma hubbsi | reverse complement strand
AGCACTCTTATAGTTAAATGACTTTCGTTGATGGTGCTTAGACCACCAAGACAAACCAAGCTAGCTCTCATTTAATGGGTTATCGTAGTTAATTTTATGATTTGATCCCATGTTTCAAGGCCTTCTGCATCCATGCATGCATGGTTGTCAAGACCCAATGCACACTTCACAATTTTTTTCTCTATATGAACTCAAATTTGAGACATTTCTAACTTCAATCTATGTTGACCATACCCTTAATGAACCTTAGACGCATTTACTGTCACTAAACGGAGACGGTGTGGAGATGTGGACTGAGTTCAGGTCTATATAGGCTCTGATGGTCTTTTCAATGATGCTGCAAGCAAAGATAAAATGCTTTGGCTCTGTTCACCTGACTGAGGGCCGGACATCCAACAGATTTCTGGCGGCTCTCCACCGTGTGATTGTCTCTCCTCGCCAGCTCACGACTCGGACTTAAAACCCCTTGTCTAAATCCACATTCTAGATCTTCCTTTCTTTTTTGTATTTGGGGATTTCTCATCATGTTACTGTTTGAAGAACCCTTCATTCATATAAAAGCCCTCTTGCAACAGCAAATAATAGCTTTGAAATGACTTCTTGTCGGTTGATTGGTTTGATGGACTTCGCAGTGGATTTCACGGGTTTTAACCAGTGTCAGATTTGATTTTTGGCAATTATAGCCGTCTCTCTTAAAGGTGCCCTGCAATGAACCTGTCTAACGTCACATAGTGTGAAACCAGGAAATCTAGTTGTCTTCCAGTACTGAGAATCTCTCGGGGGGTCAGAGTTTGGCTGATTAACCTCGGCAACTAGTCCCTGCTGGCAGATACACCATTATGCAGGCAAAAAGCATCTTTCTCCATTGACGAACATTGAAAAGTAATCTAAAAAATGCATTTTTTTTGGAAGCACCACAGTATAAAGAGTAAAAATTAAATTTTGCTACTTTTTTTATTTGTTTTTTTAGCCTCTTTTCTCCCCAATTTGGAATGCCCAATTCCCACTACTTAGTAGGTCCTCATGGTGGCACGTTTACTCAACCCAGGTGGCGGAGGACAAGTCTCAGTTGCCTCCGCTTCTGAGACCGTCAATCCGCGCATCTGATCACGTGACTCGTTGTGCATGACACCGCGGAGACTCACAGCATGTGGAGACTCATGCTACTCTCCACAATCCACACACAACTCACCACACGCCCCATTGAGAGAACCACTAATCACCACCACGAGGAGGTTACCCCATGTGACTCAAACCTCCCTAGCAACCGGGCCAATTTGGTTGCTAAGGAGACTTGACTGGAGTCACATTATAGCGACCACGAGGAGGTTACCCCATGTGACTCTACCCTCCCTAGCAACTGGGCCAATTTGGTTGCTAAGGAGACCTGACTGGAGTCACATTATAGCGACCACGAGGAGGTTACCCCATGTGACTCAAACCTCCCTAGCAACCGGGCCAATTTGGTTGCTAAGGAGACCTGACTGGAGTCACATTATAGCGACCATGAGGAGGTTACCCCATGTGACTCTACCCTCCCTAGCAACCGGGCCAATTTGGTTGCTAAGGAGACCTGACTGGAGTCACATTGTAGCGACCACGAGGAGGTTACCCCATGTGACTCTACCCTCCCTAGCAACCGGGCCAATTTGGTTGCTAAGGAGACCTGGCTGGAGTCACTCAGCACGCTCTGGATTCAAACTTGCGACCTACCCAATTATGCTACATTTAGAAAGCTATTAAAGGTGCCGTATGACATTTTCGTGCCAATAGTGTCACTAAATGGAAAGGAAAACATTGTCTTCAACTGGTCAGTTTTGGTTATATGTAAAATGAAATCCTTTGAAGAGACTTTTGATGTTTTGTTCTATCTACAACAAAAATTGCATATAGTCATACTCCAACTGTGTGTGTGTTTTAAATGTATGTAACTACCAAGACACTAAAGGACTGCACCATCCGTTTTGTCAGGCACGTACACACACACACACTTGTGGAAGTTGAATTAATGATTGAGGAATGACTGCATGGAATTTATGTAATTACTCATAAACACAAAACTTCCCAAGGCAACCCATGGCCCAAAAATGCTAATTGTGTTCTGGGTTTAATGACAACAGACAGAAAGAACTACAGCAATAGACTGGTGAGGAATAAAAGCAGTGTCCGCTAACGACTCTGTCTCTTTCAGCTCTTGGAGCAGGAAAAACACGAGTTGCGACGTCGTTTGGAGAGTCGCGAGGGGGAGTGGGAAGGTCGGGTGGCCGAACTGGAGACAGATGTCAAACACCTGCAGGGAGAGCTGGAGAAGCAGCAGGTGCAGCTGCGCGACGCCGATCGTGACAGGAATCGCACAATTAGTGAACTGTCAGAACAGAACCATCTACTACTGGAGCAACTCAGCAGGGTGAGTGAACTCTGGCTGGAGGAGATTTGAGGTGAAGGCTGATATCAGTGTGTAATGGGTCTGAGAGGTGTGAAACAACAAGCAGTGTAACTCTGGGACACGGTGTTGCAGGGCAAAACCTTCAACTTCAGGGCTCGGGAATGTTTTGGGAACATGAAGTGGCTGAATTTACTGGCTGTGCAGTCCTACAGCAATTATTGTCTATTTATTGCAGGTGGAATTTGTGTTTGTGACTTTTCACACAATGATGCCATAAAATGTTGCCTTTTCTGTTATCAACGCAACGTCCGGGGTTCGATTTTGTAGGGAACATACATACTGATCAAATGAATCCCTTGAATGAATTTTACTTCTGAAATGTGACGTATTTCAAGACTTGATTTCATCAATCGAAAATTGATTGAATCATGAAAAGTGGCCGTTACATACCAGAATAGAGTCAGGTGGTTGGATGGGAGAGGTTCAAAAAGAGGCGTTGGTGACGTCATCTGAAAGGAGAATAATGTGTTTCTAAAGGGGAATTGATTATTAACGATATCAACTTATAAACCTTTTAAAGACAGACCAACTGTGAGCTCTGAAGTTAAAGCAATAGTTCACCCAAAAACGATCATTTTCTCATCATTTACATTTACTCACCCTTATGTCGTTTCCTTTCTTCCACAGAACACAAATGAAATTATGAGGCCTGTTTGTCCATACAATGCAAGTGAATGGTGACCAAAAAAGCACATAAGGCAGCTTAAAGCAGTCCATATGACACCAAAGTGTCTTATGAAGTGATCCAATCAATTTTGGGTGGCTTAAAACTCTTTTAAGAAGGGGGAAATACTTCCGGAACCAAGACGGCTAAAAAAAGAGGATGGGCTCTGTTGCACTCAAGTGTTTATATTTTGATAAAAGATTACAATGGCAAACATTCAGTATTTGGAACAACGTGCATCGATGAATCATTCACAATAAGACCAGGAATATGAGAGCTCCTTTTTTAAAAACACATAAACTCTAATCTCCAGAAAAGGGACTCTTATGAAAAAAAAACATTGATATTTTTCGCTGGGTGAAACATTTGTCCTTTGAGCTGTTTTGGAATGGTTGCACGAGAGAACAGATGAGCGGTATCCTGTGGTTTCTGCATGTGTCACATGTGAACGTTTATGTTCGTTCAGTTTATACGGCTCAGATGAGTTTGTGCAAACAGCCAGAAATCCACAGGAATATTAAGAGCATATTTGTGGACTGACACTGATATCTTCATATGTTGAGGCTGACTGATATTAGGTCATAATCATCGAGTGATTTTGAGTCATGGCAGCAGTATAAAGGACGAGGTCTTGATGTTTGCAGCAGAACGTGATACTCAACAAGACGCAGTGTTTTATTGTAGATCATTCGGTTTGTATAGAGAGAGAGACTTCTAATGTCTGTAGGGGAAATTCTTAAAGGGACAGTTCACCCAAAAATCTCACTCTCACGTCATTGCAAACCTGTATGATGTTCTTTCTTTCTAGGTACATGATGCATTTACATAAAATGTAATTAAATAGGGACTCCAGGATCCTAGATTCTATATTTCAAGTTTCTAAAGCCATATGAGAGCTTTTTAAGTCCTTATTTACTAATAATCTTTCCTTACGCCACGTCTCTAATATTTACTTAAAGCACATAACGGGTAATCAGAAGGTTGCTGGTTCGATCCCCACAGCCACCACCATTGTGTCCTTGAGTAAGACACTTAACTCCAGGTTGCTCCGGGGGGATTGTCCCTGTAATAAGTGCACTGTAAGTTGCTTTGGATAAAAGTGTCCACCAAATGCATAAACGTAAATGTAAAAATGTATTTAGCACTTGCATATATTAAAACTTGGCACATTAAGACACTTCGCATCATTTTTGACGTCAGTGAATACAAACATCATGATCTTGTAGCAACGTGACACACCAATGTTTGAATCTGCGAAAGTGTGACTAAGATTTAAACGCTACGGCGGTGTTCCACAAAGAAAGAAAATTATGTGGGTTTGGAACAACATAAGGGTGAGTAAACAATGACAGAACTGTCATATTTGGGTGAACTATTCGTTTAAACGTTCAAAGATGGAACAATAATTTATTTGTCTAAGATAATTTTTGTAGAAAATGTTATTAAAATGTTAAAAAAATTTGACACATTAAAGGAATATTCCGGGTTAAAAATAATTTAAGCTCAATGGACAGCATTTGTGGCATAATATTGATTACCACAAAAATTAATTGACTCGTCATTCTTTATTTCTTAAAAAATAAATAAATAAAAAAAATCTGGGTTCCAGTGAGGCACTTACAATGGAAGTCAATGGGGCCAAACGATAAATGCTAAAATACTCACTGTTTCAAAAGTACAGTATAGCCAAGACGAAAACAACATGTGTGTAAACATGATTTTACTGTGATAAAATCACTTACTAACTATAGTAACAATTATAGACAATTTTACTAGTTATAGACAATTTTACAATTTTGTTGCCATTACGTTGTAATGTCAACAAACCATAAAACCCTAAAATGACTGTAAAAATGACACTTAAAACAACTTCACAGCTCAAATAATACATGAGTTTTAACAGAAGAATTCATGTGTCCTTTAATACAATTATAAGCTTTACATTTTTGCCTTTAAACCCTCCAAAAATTGGCCCCATTGACTTCCATTGTAAGTGTCTCACTGTAACCTAATTTTTTCTTTTTTAAAAGGAGGGACGAGTTAAAATACATTTTTGTGGTAATCAACATTATGCACAAATGCTGTCGATTGAGCTCAACTTGTATTGAACCTGGAATATTCCTTTAAACTACATGTTTATACACCTCAAACAACATTATTTGTCAATAAACCCCAAAATTAGGAGTTTTCACAGTAACTCATTCTGTATATTTCTTGATGTCGGTAAATCAGGATGAATTTCTCACAAATCTGGTTTGCATCAAACTGGCATGAATCAAAAATTAGACGCTGACATTTTGTAATTAATTGCGAGCAGCCTTTCACACTCACTGAATGTGAATATTGAATGTTGAATTGAGGTTTTGCAGGTTAAATGCTACATTCATCTGTTACGTTTGTGGTTGTGTAATAACAGGATGTTTGAGCAGCTTTTGTTCACAACCGCATTTGAATTCTGATTGAGTCGTATTGATTTTGCCGCAGGACAGCTGTACTGATATGGTAACGACGTGGCACACACGACCAGCTCTTCCTGTATCTAATCCTCAGTTTCTGACACATTGATCAGTAGAGGGATGTTAAATTATTGTTCAAGCTAACTTCAGTTGTCTATAGTACTAAAACTCATGCTGCGTAATGCTGTAATACGGTCAGTCCCTTCTATTTCATTCTCTCAGACACTCTCAAGCAATTGTGTTTGTGTGCACACACGGCTCATCATGACATCATTTGATGTTATAAATATCCACTCATAGAGGTGATAAACTAATCAGCACTGGCAGAGCACTGGGTTTAAAATCTCACTTCTCACCCTAAACATTGGGGCGGCTGTTGCTCAGGTGGTAGAGTTGGTTGGTCACTAATCGCAGGGTTGGTGGTTCGATTCTCGGCCCACATGACTCCACATGCCGAAGTATCCTTGGGCAAAACACTGAACCCCAAGTTGCTCCCAATGGTAGGCTAGCACCTTGCATGGCAGCTCATTGGTGTGTGAATGTGTGTGTGATTGGGTGAATGGGACACAGTGTAAAGCGCTTTGAATTACCTTAGTTCTGCCGGACAACCAGGGCTGGACTGGTAATATGGCATACTGGGAATTTTCCCGGTGGGCCGTTGCACTTTGGGGGCGATCAGGAGCGGAATGGCCATCTGGAGAACCGAGCGGGCCGGTGGGTCGGCCACGAAATGAGCTGAATTGGCCACGATAAGCTAAAATGAGCCATCGCGTTATGCAGAACGGACCACAAAACGGTGCTGCAATATGCAGAAAAGAACAGCAAACACCCCCATCCCTTGTGTTGAATATATGGCCTTCTGAAGCTGCCCTTTTCTGCATATCGCGGCACCGTTTTGTGGTCCGTTCTGCATAAAGCAATGGCTCATTTTAGCCCATCATGGCCCATTCGGCACTTTTCGTGGCCAACCAACCGGCCCACACGGTTCTCACGGGAAAATGCCCGGTATGCCAGATTACCAGTCTAGCCCTGCTTAAAATGTATATAAATATATAAGAAGGTGTATATTTTAGGTCCTTGTGGGGGTGAGGGTGTGGTCGAGCGCCCGTCTGGGGAGAGAGAGTGGAAAGGAGTTCCACCTGAGGTGAATTGCTTCTAATTACTGTTTCCATGTTTGCAGTGAGAGACGGGGGAGGTAAAAGCAGCCCAGTCATCAGAGAGAGGAGAGAGAGACAGACCAGAGTCTTCGTGTCTGTTCCCCGAGAGAGAGAGTGTTTTTGTTTGAGTGACACTGAAAAGCGATTTCTGGTTATTCTAGTGAATAAAACGTGGAAATCGGCACCCTCTTCCTCCTTTATCTGCCCAACACAAACCTTTATCACACTGGTGCTGAAGCCTGGGACAAGGAGGAAGGGTACGCTGCTATGGATTCATATTCGCCACTGGAGGTGGTTTTCTGATCCCTCGCCAGCATCCACCAGGCTCAACACCAGGCCCTCATGGATCTGCGGGAGGAGCAGCAATAACACTCCTCTTGGCGCTCCTTCGAGGCCAAGAGGAGGACTGACAGGCATTGTAGAGTTTTGTACTCCTGGGTATGGGGGTGGGGGTGGGGGAGCGCTCGCCGGTCAGTGAAATGTCCAGCCCAGTGGTTCTGGTGCCTAAGAGCAATGGCCCGGTCCGGTGCTGTGTGGACTATAGGAAAGTCAACATGGTGTTGAAATTTGACGTGTATCCAATACCTCATATTGACGAACTGCTCGATCAGTTGGGCACGGCTCGCTTATATTCTACACTGTACTTAAAGGGTTATTGGCAACGTCCCGTGACAAAACGGCCTTCTCCACACCGTTTGGTTTACACCAATTTGTGACACTTCTGCTCGGGTCGTTCGGGGCCCCAGCTATGTTTCAGCGTCTTATGGACCGAGTCCTCAGACCACCCGCTGCGTGTGCCGCTGCTTATTTGGGTGACATAATTATTAACAGTAATGACTGGCAGCAGCACATGCAGCATCTGGGGCCATTCTGAGGTCACTGTGATGAGCAGGGCCGAAGAAGTGTGCAGTTGGATGGGTAGAGGTACGGTATCTGGGGTTCCACTTGGGGCACGGCGGGTCCCCAAATTGATAAAACTGCAGTGATTGCGACCTGCCCGAGACTCAAGACCAAAAAGGAGGTGAGACAGTTCTTGGAGCTTGCTGGCTATTTTCGATCACCAGCTCACTGACTGATCTCACTAAAAAGGGAGCTCCAGACCCGATCTAGTGGACAGAGCCGTGCCAACAGGTAAAAGCTGCACTTTGTGGAGGGCCGCTTCTGCAGTACCCTGATTTCTCTCTCCCTTTTGTCTTACAGACGGATGCATCAGACATGGGGCTGGGTGCTGTACTGTCCCAGGTGGTGGAGGGGGAGGATCGCCCGGTGCTGTACACTAGTTGGAATCTCTCTATGAGAGAGACAAAGTACAGCACCATAGAGAAGGAGTATTTGGCCATCAAGTGTACGGTCCTTACTCTCCGCTACTATTTGTTGGAATAAGCATTCACCCTCTGTTCGGACCATGCCCCTCTCCAATGGCTCCACCTACGGGGATCACCCGTAGGTATCTGGCACTCCAGCTGTTTAAGTTCAAGGTGGTCCACAGACCAGGGGCACAGATTGCTTTTGCAGACTTCCTCTCCAGAAAAGGAGGGGGCAGTCCGGACGGTTCCCCCAGCCTGAGTCGGGTGGTGGGGGTATGTGGAGGTGAGGGCGTGGTTGAGCGCCGGTCTGGGGAGAGAGAGAGTGATAAAGAGTTCCACCGGAGATGAATTGCTTCTTATTATTGTTTCCATGTTTGCAGTGAGAGATGGGGGAGTTAAAAGCAGCCCAGTCATCAGAGAGAGAGAGAGACAGACCACTTTCAACTGTCTGTTCTCTGAGAGCGTTTTGTTTGAGTGATGCTGAATAGCAGTCTTGTGTTCGAGTGAACCTGAAGAGCGATTTCTGGTTATTTGTGAATTGAACTGTGGAAACTGGCTCCCGCTTCCTCCTTTACTATAAGAAATTATAAGAAAAATTATATTTTAGAAAAGTACAAAATGTTACACCACAGGACATGCCAACTTCCCAAAAGTACTTAATGTGAACTATCCAGCTATTGAAGCCTACCGTATACAAAATGCATAAAGGTTTACTCGATGCACTGAAAATATTGTGTTGTGCATCAGACTGTACACACACACACATACACATAGACAAACAAACACATGTCTATGTGCTTGTCCTGGAAGCAGGGGGGTTGTCAAAAAATCCAGAACCCTATCGACCTAATCTGATCAGAGAAGACCATTTCAATAATTACATTACAAAGATTTACAGCAAGTGAGAGAGTGAGTTCAGAGAAGAACACCTACTAATGCATTCCGGGACAGTCTAGGCAGATACCCCCCAGCATCTGTCCGATGCAGATACCTGCTCACCATTCTGAACAGCACTGTGGCAGCAGTGGAGTTATTCAGGTTCCTGGGCACTACCATCTCACAGGACCAGAAGTGGGAGACCCACATTGACTCCAATGTGAAAAAGCCCCAGCAGAGATTGTACTTCCTTCACCAGCTGAGGAAGTTCAACCTGCCACAGGTGCTGTGGATACAGTTCTACTCAGCAGTCATTGAGTCTGTCCTCTGCACTTCAATAACTGTCTGGTTTGGTTCAGCTATGAAATCGGACATCAGAAGACTACAAATGACAGCTCGGACTGCTGATAGGATTATTGGTTCCCACCCTCCAAGAACTGTACACCTCCAGAGTGAGGAAAAGCGCTGGTAAAATCACTCTTGACACCATTCACCCTGCCCACTTCCTGTTTGAACTGTTCGAACAGTTGCCCTCTGGCCGGCACTACAGAGCACTCAGTACCAGAACAGCCTGGCACAGGAACAGTTTTTCCCTCAGGCTGTCCATCTTATGTTAAATTAACAGTTAAATCTGCCCCCAAATGCTTTCCTATTGTCAATACATCCATGTGCAATATTCAGTCCTCCAATCCAATCCTACCATCTATATTTCATTTATATTTTTAACATTTCCTACCTCTTCTTCAATACATTACATCACCTGCACATAATTATATATCTGAATATAAAATATTCAAACAACATTATTGTTCTATTGTATATTTATCTTTTTATTTATCTGTTATAGATTCTGTCACCGTGACAAATTCCTTGTGTGTGTGTAAGCAGTCTAGGCAACAAAGCTCATACTGACTCTGATTATACATATTGAAAAATGATCCCTAAATCCAAGTTCCCCTAACACACTGCAACAGCCCTTAAAACCTAAGAGTTGAAGCATAAAACCAGTCCCCTCTGTCAGCTGGCTCTGAAACTCACAAACCCACTAACAACTAACAAACACCAGTTTCAGACCAGCACTGCTGAACTAAACCAAATCACAATAAACTAAATCATAAAAGAAAGCAAAAAGATCATATTTGGACCACTGGGAAATTAAAGTAAAAACCAAAGCAAACTGGAATGTTATCAGGCCCTAAACAGAACATATAATCTGGCAGAATATCTGCACACCGTAAGAGATCCAACAGAGACGAATCCTCCTCCCCAAATACAGACTCGGTGATCACAGACAAACATGAACGAGTCTGTGCTCACTGTGACATGGGTGAGGTCGAGACAGAGACACAATTTCTCCTTCACAGTGAGAAATTTACAGAGGTGAGAGAGAAATACCTCCACAAACTCTCAAACCTCATGCCACAGTTTCCCAGTTCAGCAGAAACAGATCAGATGCTGGTGTTGCTGGGGGAGAACAGATCAGATGCTGGTGTTACTGGGGGAGATCAGATCAGATGCTGGTGTTACTGGGTAGATCAGATGCTGGTGTTACTGGGGGAGATCAGATCAGATGCTGGTGTTACTGGGGGAGATCAGATCAGATGCTGGTGTTACTGGGGGAGATCAGAGCAGATGCTGGTGTTACTGGGGGAGATCAGATCAGATGCTGGTGTTACTGGGGGAGAACAGATCAGATGCTGGTGTTACTGGGGGAGATCAGAGCAGATGCTGGTGTTACTGGGGGAGATCAGATCAGATGCTGGTGTTACTGGGGGAGATCAGATCAGATGCTGGTGTTACTGGGGGAGATCAGATCAGATGCTGGTGTTACTGGGGGAGAACAGATCAGATGCTGGTGTTACTGGGGGAGATCAGAGCAGATGCTGGTGTTACTGGGGGAGAACAGATCAGATGCTGGTGTTACTGGGGGAGAACAGATCAGATGCTGGTGTTACTGGGGGAGATCAGATCAGATGCTGGTGTTACTGGGTAGATCAGATCAGATGCTGGTGTTACTGGGGGAGATCAGATCAGATGCTGGTGTTGCTGGGTAGATCAGATCAGATGCTGGTGTTACTGGGGGAGATCAGATCAGATGCTGGTGTTACTGGGGGAGATCAGATCAGATGCTGGTGTTACTGGGGTCGATCAGATCAGATGCTGGTGTTACTGGGGGAGATCAGATCAGATGCTGGTGTTGCTGGAGCAGGACAATCATGCATCAGTTGCAGCTAAATACATTTTTGAGATGCACACCCTCAGAAACCAATCACTGCCTTAATGTACTTCAGTCACAGTACTTTTATTCTCTTATGTTCATAATGTCCTGTTAAATGCTTATTTTATTTTAGATAGATAGTATAGTGTATATTGTTATTATAGTTTTTTTTATTTTATTCATTACCTGGCATCTTATTTTTATTGTTATTTGTTTGTAACGTAGTTCAAGAGAAAGGTGGCGGCGAGAACCGGCTTGACAATGTAAATAATAGTTTAATGGGAAACTTAAACCAAAGACAAAACACACACATGACGGACATGTCCGTAAACGATCTCTCTCTCCCGCACCATAAAAGAGTAAAAGAGAAAAATAAAGAGAGAGAGTAAGAGAGAGAGAGAGAGAGAGAGAGAGAGAGAGAGGAGGAATGAGTACAGAACAAAATTGATTCCCGTTTCATTATTTGAATGGGGTTTGAGCCTTTTACAAAGATTTGATCCCATCAATTATACAGTATGTTCTATGGTAGATGGGGTACACTGGATTGAAATTTATGGTCAAACAACATTGCAACAGGTTGATAACCCTAGGACCAGATGAAATAAAATGGAAACAAAACAATTACTTTTCAACACCTATCCTACACCTCAATCCTAACTGTAATAGCACACCTCTCCACAACAGGCTGTATGATTTTGAGGTATCATGCAGGCAGAAGACAGCAAGACAGCTCACTTTGGATCACAGCGTGTGAGAACACTGAATTCTGTGCACTGTGGATGGTGTGTTGGTTTGCGTACCTGCTTACGTGTGCATGTGACGTAGTTTGTAGCAGTCGATGAGCCTGACACCGTACGTGTCCTCACAAGTGAACATGTCTTGGTATGATTCCTTGAAAAGGTCAAATTGGCTTGCGTCTTACAGCATGCCTGAAATAGACAGCATGCATAATCACACCATCTATAGCGGGAACTAAATTTTGCCATTTAAACACAGTGACTTATTTAAAAAAATGGATAGTTCTGAACATAAAGTATGATTGGATGAGCCACTGTTTAAAGCCGCTGTAAAATAGGTGATATAAATAATACGTACCTCTATGACTGCACATCAGTTAAACTCACATTAATGCTCTTAATGCTATATATATATATATGCAACTATGTGTCACATCTACACAGATAACAATGGCTGTGATTGATACACTTTGTAATCAGAGACTCCATCAGGATGATTAAAAAGATATCTAATATAGCATTGCAATTTCTCCAAGACTATTTTAAGCAAATATTCTGGGTTTAATTGAAGTTTAGCTCAAATCGAAAGCATTTGTGGCATAAAATGCTGATTTCCACAAAAGCTAATTTTGACCCGTCCCTCCTTTTATTTCAAAAAAGCAAAAATGGAGGTTCCAGTGAGACACTTACATTGGAAGTCAATGGGGCCAATTTTTGGAGGGTTTAAAGGCAGAAATGTGAAGCTTTTAATTTAATAAAAGCACTTACATTAATTCTTCTGTTAAAACTCATGTAATATTTGAGCTGTAATTTTGTTTTAATTGTCATTTTAGGGTTTGTTGACATTACATCGTCATGTAAAGGAGGGACGAGTCAAAATAAATGTTTGAGATAATCAAGATTAAGCCACAAATGCTGTCGATTGAGCTGAACTTGTATTGAACCTGGAATGTTCCTTTAAGATACATGCATCATATCACATTGCATTTGTCTCGTTTTAATCAGGAGCATCTGCTTTTTTTAAATATTCTCTTTGTTACATGAAGTTACAAGTGAAAACGTGCTTTCAAGGGTTTTACTTGATATTTATTTGGTCTATGAATGAAACAATCTTCCTACTTTAGACCTTTCGATCTTATCCGAAGTCGGGTCGCGGGTGCAGCAGCTCCAGCAGG
Organism: Moxostoma hubbsi; assembly: GCA_032164185.1. Classification (NCBI taxonomy): domain Eukaryota; kingdom Metazoa; phylum Chordata; class Actinopteri; order Cypriniformes; family Catostomidae; genus Moxostoma; species Moxostoma hubbsi. The sequence continues at coordinate 254,464 of JAVLUX010000117.1, read as the reverse complement.
GGGCACCAAACTTCCCTATCCCGAGCCACATTAACCAGCTCTGACTGGGGGACCCCGAGGTGTTCCCAGGCCAGTGTGGAGATGTAATCTCTCCATCTAGTCCTGGGTCTTCCCCGAGGCCTCCTCCCAGCTGGACGTACCTGAAACACCTCCCTAGGGAGGCGTCCAGGGGGCATCCTTACCAGATGCCCAAACCACCTAAACTGACTCCTTTCGACGCAAAGGAGCAGCGGCTCTACTCTGAGCTCCTCACGGATGACCGAGCTCCTCACCCTATCTCTAAGGGAGAAGCCCGCCACCCTTCTGAGGAAGCCCATTTCGGCCGCTTGTACTCGTGACCTAGTTCTTTCAGTCATGACCCAACCTTCATGATCTTAGGTGAGGGTAGGAACAAAAATTGACTGGTAGATCGAGAGCTTTGCCTTCCGGCTCAGCTCTCTTTTCGTGACAACGGTGCGATAGAGCGAGTGCAATACCGCCCCCGCTGCCCTCCGGTCAACCTCCCGCTCTATTGTCCCCTCACTCGTGAACAAGACCCCGAGGTACTTGAACTCCTTCACTTGGGGCAATACCTCCTTCCCTACCCGGAGTACGCACTACATCGGTTTCCTGCTGAGGTTAAGCAAGTGGTTATGCCTGATTTATTTGCTCTCTGCACGGCAGACAATATGTATAATAAATAATATGTAGGCCATCTCAATCTCAACATGCTCACATTAACTCATTTTTAATGCAACAATTTAATAAATAATTAAACAACACAGCTTTTTTCAATTATTTTTCATTTTATTAAATTTTTTCTATCATTTATTATTTCAGAGACTAAGGCATTTGCTCTCAATACGCTAGCATTTTGGCTGTGTGCTCGCCGAACGACGCAGACACACCGACGCAGAACTATAAATGCATGTTTTGTCGTGTGCTGCATTTAACATGTGCGTGTAATGCAGAGATGTCACAGGCCTCTTCCACCGATAGTGTGACTAAGGGACCTCTCAGTTGCAACAATCACTATTACCACATATCGCTATAGCAACCCTAAGTGTCTTGTTCAGTTCCACACGTTACCATGGGAACGTGATATTCCCCCCACACGCTACCCTGTGCTGCAGTGGAACCTGTAGCCAATGGGATACTGGGAACAGTTGCGTCTCTGATACAACTCATTAAACTTCTCATTCGTTACTCAAAGTGAGATTTCTTTTGTGTCTGTTTCTTGTGAAACTGTAACAGGAGGATTCTTTAGAAGCACGCTTTAATATGCAAATGAAGCGGAGATGAAAGAGTAAGAGATGTTAAACACAGGTGCCCTTGATCTCACGCAGCCTCATGGATCCGACACAACACGCCGCGTGACTCGCCTGTGGCTCAATAACAACAATTGCTGTGTGAGATGCATCTGTGTCATGTGCCATCGGTCATGTTGAGCTGTTTAACAATTCCACCCACAAATAACACAGCACCAAATTGAGTCGTGTGTTTCTGATTAGTATCATTGGTAAATCTGATGCCAATTTAATTACGTTGAAATGACAAACGCTGTCATGAATGATCTCAAAGGAAAGAGAAATTACAAAAGCAATCTCTGTAATATCTCAGTTGTTTCTCCTAGATAGCAATTATGATTAAATGGAGACTAAACCTCCTGCTTCACAGATTTTGTATTCTTTTTTTATTCTGAGAAAAGATCATTCTCTGGAGTTTTCAACAATAAAGGGATCTCTAGATTAAATGGAGAGCAAATGAAGATTTTTCCTTAGCTTTTCCGAAGAAAAAGACCCTTGTAATCTCACGTGTCTCCTCGAGAGTTTCAGACGTGATCTCAACAATGTCTAAAACTGCGATTTGCCTTCAGATTTGCCAAGATCCAAATGTTTGCAATCAAAATCCAGAAATCTCAATATGAACTCAAGAGCATGTTATCTGAGCTGCAATCCACATTCATTTTGTAGCTTAATAGACGTTATTCACAGCAGCGCCATCACAACGAGGCTGTGAGGGATAGACGTACAGTCTCTACAATAGACTGTTCCGCAGTTTTTCTGGATCGTTCCAAGGGCAAAACGATGATAAAATATCCGTTCAAGAACATTCAGTATTCAAAGAACTCCAGACAACATGAGTTCCCTCACAGACCTATTGATGGTGCTAGCGTGAATAAGGTCCATATTTCAGGTCATATTATTCCATATTTCAGTCCATATTATTCCATATTTAGGTCACATAATTCCATATTTCAGGTCATATTATTCCATATTTCAGATCATATTATTCCATATTTCAGTTCATATTATTCCATATTTCAGGTCACATAATTCCATATTTCAAATCTGATTATTCCATATTTCAGGTCATATTATTCCATATTTCAGATCATATTATTCCATATTTCAGATCACATAATTCCATATTTCAGGTCATATTATTCCATATTTCAGATCATATTATTCCATATTTCAGATCACATAATTCCATATTTCAGGTCATATTATTCCATATTTCAGAACATATTATTCCATATTTCAGATCACATAATTCCATATTTCAGGTCATATTATTCCATATTTCAGATCATATTATTCCATATTTCAGATCACATAATTCCATATTTCAAATCTGATTATTCCATATTTCAGGTCATATTATTCCATATTTCAGATCACATAATTCCATATTTCAGGTCATATTATTCCATATTTCAGGTCATATTATTCCATATTTCAGATCACATAATTCCATATTTCAGATCACATTATTTCATATTTCAGATCACATTATTCCATATTTCAGGTCATATTATTTCATATTTCAGGACACATTATTCCATATTTCAAATCTGATTATTCCATATTTCAGGTCATATTATTCCATATTTCAGGTCACATAATTCCATATTTCAGGTCATATTATTCCATATTTCAGGTCACATAATTCCATATTTCAGGTCACATAATTCCATATTTCAGGTCACATAATTCCATATTTCAGTTCAGATTGTTATTAGGTATTATTACATGTGTCAATAAAATGCATTTCTTCCTGATGTCTGTAGATCAGTGATCTCCAAAATGTGTTAAAGTGATTCCTCACTTAACAGCACAAAAGCTCTATTTATTGACTGCGATTTTAATTGTAACATTTATACTATTATTTTTAGAATAGTAAGTGAAACTATTCCAATCCTGAAGCATGCAACAGCATAATCAGAGGTGTTTTCTAAGGGAAGAATCACTATTACTATTGCTCAAACTGAGGGTTTGTGTAAAGACTTGAGGTGGGCTCTTGAGCCAGTATGCAACCACCAAGAACACCCTAATAAATTTATGGCAACTATACAACAAAACTAGAACATTAAAAGTTGAATTATGCCACCCTTAGTTATGATTGTGTGTTTGTGCATCCACAGGCTGCCAAAGTGGAGAAGCAGTTATTTACTCAGGTCCATTCATTACAAGATGATTTCAGAGATAAGAGCATCTCCACCAACCAACACATGACACGGCTTGAGACCCTACAGGCCGAGGTGACAAATTCTGTTATTTACAAGCAGCCTGTGATAAAAACCTTGACGCTTTAAAATCTTTCCCTTTTGTAAATGATTTCCTCTTTTCCTTCCTTTATATTATTTTGTCCTGCACAAACAGCAAGGGCTTGAAGTAAGTTGTTATAAACCATATACACCTGTCTGCATGCCTTTCGTTTCGATGTGTGCAGCTCTGTGATGTCATGTCATTGTGATGCAAAATGCCACTGGATCATATCCTGCTTGCTTTGTTATGTTTGCACATCAAAGCCGATTCTTTCACATGAAAGACTGTGATGTAATTGACTCGCAAACAATGCCAGTGTCATCAATAGCCACTATGATGTTACATTACAGGTCTATTCCAAGCAAAACTACCAAATTCAAAAGTTTTGTAAAATGATATATGTGAACACATTTCATTCAGTACTAAAAAGTATTCATACAAATTTGCAGAATCTGATTATAAATGCACCATTTTACCCAATATTTGTGTGCTATGTAACTGTATCTTTCTTAGGGTATCAAACTGTTAGCTTAGCAACATGCTAACATCAAAAACACAATTGAAATCAGTTTATAGTTTAGTTTCCTGTGTGCTTTATGTGAGCATCACCATTTGTATGAAGTACAGACTTATTCCCTATGTAGAGCATTCCAAATCAGTCCCTTATGAGGCTCCATTTCATTTAGGATGCTGCCTTAGAAGGTTACTTTGTCAGCAGTAGACAGTGAGGTAGCTATTTTGAGCTACAGGGAACTGGTATGTGCCTATATATTATATTTAGCGAAAAAAGATTACTTCATACACATCTGCTGCATGAGTAATGGATCAGTTTGAACCAGTCTAGCCATTCTCTGTTGTCCTCTCTCATCAACAAGGCATTTCCATTCGCAGAACTGCCACTAACTGGATGTTTTTGTTTTTGGCACCATTCGGAGTAAATTCTAGAGACTGTTGTGTGTGAAAATCCCATGAGATCAGCAGTTACAGACATACTCAAACCAGCCCATCTGCACCAACAATCATCCATGCGATTATCTATTCTGCCAATCATGTGGCAGCAGTGCAGTGCATAAAATTATGCAGATACGGGTCAGGACCGTAAGTTAATGTTCACATCAACAATCAGAATGGGGAAAATGTGATCTCAGTGATTTGGACCATGGCATGATTGTTTGTGGGCTGGTATGAGCATTTCTGTAATTGCTGATATCCTGAGTGTCATATTTATTAGATAAAAAAGTTTGTAAAAGTATGACAAAGTCATAATGATGAGATAAAAATTAACTTGTGGGATAGTAAGTCATATTTATGAGATAAGTCAAAAGTTTGAGATAGTAAGTCATATTTATGAGATAAAAAGTCAAAAGTTTGAGATAGTCATATTTACGAGATAAAAATTAACTTGAGATAGTAAGTCATATTTATGAGATAAGTCAAAAGTATGAGATAGTAAGTCATATTTATGAGATAAAAGTCAAAAGTTTGAGATATTAAGTCATATTTATGAGATAAAAATGTATTTATGAGATAGTAAGTCATATTTATGAGATAAGTCAAAAGTATGAGATAATAAGTCATATTTATGAGATAAAAAGTCAAAAGTTTGAGATAGTAAGTCATATTTATGAGATAAAAGTCAAAAGTATGAGATAGTAAGTCATATTTATGAGATAAAAGTCAAAAGTATGAGATAGTAAGTCATATTTATGAGATAAAAATTCACTTATGAGATAGTAAGTCATATTTATGAGATAAAAAGTCAAAAGCATGAGATAGTAAGTCATATTTATGAGATAAAAGTCAAAAGTATGAGATAGTAAGTCATATTTATGAGATAAGTCAAAAGTTTGAGATAGTAATTCATATTTATGAGATAAGTCAAAAGTATGAGATAGTAAGTCATATTTATGAGATAAAAATGTACTTATGAGATAGTAAGTCATATTTATGAGATACAAGTCAAAAGTTTGAGATAGTAAGTCATATTTATGAGATAAAAGTCAAAAGTTTGAGATATTAAGTCATATTTATGAGATAAAAATGTACTTATGAGATAGTAAGTCATATTTATGAGATAAGTCAAAAGTATGAGATAATAAGTCATATTTATGAGATAAAAAGTCAAAAGTTTGAGATAGTAAGTCATATTTATGAGATAGAAGTCAAAAGTATGAGATAGTAAGTCATATTTATGAGATAAAAGTCAAAAGTATGAGATAGTAAGTCATATTTATGAGATAAGTCAAAAGTATGAGATAGTAATTCATATTTATGAGATAAGTCAAAAGTATGAGATAGTAAGTCATATTTATGAGATAAAAATGTACTTATGAGATAGTAAGTCATATTTATGAGATAAAAGTCAAAAGTTTGAGATAGTAAGTCATATTTATGAGATAAAAGTCAAAAGTTTGAGATATTAAGTCATATTTATGAGATAAAAATGTACTTATGAGATAGTAAGTCATATGAGATAAGTCAAAAGTATGAGATAATAAGTCATATTTATGAGATAAAAAGTCAAAAGTTTGAGATAGTAAGTCATATTTATGAGATAGAAGTCAAAATTATGAGATAGTAAGTCATATTTATGAGATAAAAATTCACTTATGAGATAGTAAGTCATATTTATGAGATAAAAAGTCAAAAGTATGAGATAGCAAGTCATATTTATGAGATAAAAGTCAAAAGTATGAGATAGTAAGTCATATTTATGAGATAAGTCAAAAGTTTGAGATAGTAAGTCATATTTATGAGATAAGTCAAACGTTTGAGATAGTAAGTCATATTTATGAGATAAAAGTCAAAAGTATGAGATAGTAAGTCATATTTATGAGATAAAAGTCAAAAGTATGAGATAGTAAGTCATATTTATGAGATAAGTCAAAAGTTTGAGATAGTAAGTCATATTTATGAGATAAGTCAAAAGTTTGAGATAGTAATTCATATTTATGAGATAAAAATGTACTTATGAGATAGTAAGTCATATTTATGAGATAAAAATGTACTTATGAGATAGTAAGTCATATTTATGAGATAGAAGTCAAAAGTATGAGATAATAAGCCATTATTATGAGATAAAAAGTCAAAAGTTTGAGATAGTCATAATTATGACATAAAAATTAACTTGTAAGATAGTAAGTCATATTTATGAGATAAATTTAACTTATGAGATGGTAAGTCATATTTATGAGATAAAAAGTAAAAAGTATGAGAAAGTCATAATTATGAGATATTTATGAGATAAAAATTCAGTTATGAGATATTAAGTCATATTTATGAGATAAAAAGTCAAAAGTATGAGATAGTAAGTCATATTTATGAGATAAAAATTAAGTTATGAGATAGTAAGTCATATTTATGAGATAAAAATGTACTCATGAGATAGTAAGTCATATTTTGGCTCACAAACTGGGGTTCTAAATACAATTATTATTTACTTATTTACAGATATTACGGTTTAATTTTCTGTAAAGTTGCTTTGAAACGATGTGTGTTGTGAAAAGTGCTGTGGAAATATAAATGACTTGATTATTATGAGATACAAGCCTCATAATGAGTTACTATCTCATAATTTGGACTTTTTATCTCATAATTGTGATATTCGAAAATAAAAGACTTTTATGTCGTAAATGAATATGACTTTGAATCATACAATTTAGACCTTTTATCTCAAAATTAGGGCATATTTATAATTGATATTTTTATATTGAATATATTGATTTATATTGATATTTTTAAATATTACCTAGAATTTCATAATTATCACTTAGCAATGCCAGATGTTCCCTACCAATGTGTCAGAAATAGGCTTACATAATTAATGAATACATTAACGCAAAATATCTTAATGGTCCTAAAATAGGCTTGATTTTCTTTTTCCTTTTACCAACTTTTATGAGATTCACCCAGAATTATCTCCTAGAGCCCTATAATGTAAACAAATTCACCAGGATCAGAATTAATTGCAGAACAGTTGTTAAAAATGCAGTATTCCTCAGCAGAGGCAAAGTAATCTTGGAGAATCAGTCAGCGCTTGTTAAGTAGGTTAACAGATCTGGGTCACAGCATGAGGGAAATAACTTCAACTAATGTTTGTTTCATACAACACTCACGAACAGGATTAAAATAATGTTTTTATCATGAAAGATTCAGTGGACTCATGTCAAAGCCATTCCATTATTTTCTTTCAGCTTAGACAGTTGAGATTAAATTGAGAGCAAATGGGAAACTTGAATTGAAGTCTTTTTTCTCTTGAGAAAAACACCCACTGTGATCAACACAGTTTCAGAAATGTCTCGAACTATGCTCAGAGATACCAAAATGTGCAATCAAACGTCCAAGATCTCAGAATGACATCAAATTCTATCAAGAGCAATTGATCTGAACGGTGTTATCCACATTCATTTTCTAGCTCTGTACTCTTAGCTGCATGTCAGAAATGGTCTCATGATTATGATTTCCCATAAGGATCGAATCATCTGAGACAAAGTTGATACTTCAATGAAACATAACAGATAATACCAATCGATTTGTGACCTTTGAAAAGAATATCATCTGAGCTATAATTGCTTCTGTGGTTAATTGATGCCCGGCAACACGGCATACCACAAACTCTGGGAGTATTTAGCCTAATCTAGGCAAAAGTGTTTGCGTTCCCACCCCCACCAGACAAGGGCACAGAGTTGGTGATCCTTCGGGGAAAGTTTTAGGACGTAAATGTTTGTAATTTGTGCTTGTTTTAGTGTTATTAATTTTAGGAGATAGAACGTTAAGATTGTGCAATGGCGATGTCCTTAATGTGCTATTTTCGATTTGGTTGGGCAGATAAAGACGTTGTCAGAGCATAAGCAGGAGTTGGAGCGACGCGTGAACGCTGTACTGGAGGAAAACGAGCAACTTCAGAGCACGGTGGACGACCTGAGAGAGAGAACGCTGGTGCTGGAAAAACAGTGTCACGAGAAAAACTTACAGGTCAAGAACAGGTCACATTTCACCCCAAAAGAAAGAAATAAAAAATTATATTTTACTTATAGACACAGAAGCCTGTTGTTAGTTATATCACAATGCAACATTTTTAAACAGAGTATTATTTATTATTTGTGAGGTAAATAAAATGACCCGGATATGTTCTTAACTGGTTTTGCGAGATTCACCCTGTTTTAGAAAAATCTCATACTGGGACGATTTACTTTAGTTATTTTACTTTTAACACACCTGCTCCGCACTCACACCTGAAACCTTGTAACACTAACGAGTCACATGATGGGGAGGGAAAATGGCTAATTGGGCCCAATTTGGACATTTTCACTTAGGGGTGTACTCACTTTTGTTGCCAGCGGTTTAGACATTAATGGCTGTGTGTTGAGTTATTTTGAGGGGACAGCAAATGTACACAGTTATACAAGCTGTACACTCACTACTTTACATTGTAGCAAAGTGACATTTCTTCAGAGTTGTCACATGAAAAAATATAATCATATATTTACAAAAATGTGAGGGGTGTACTCACTTTTGTTGCCAGCGGTTTAGACATTAATGTGTGTTGAGTTATTTTGAGGGGACAGCAAATGTACACTGTTATACAAGCAGTACACTCACTACTTTACATTGTAGCAAAGTGTCATTTCTTCAGTGATGTCACATGAAAAGATATAATCAAATATTTACAAATGTTTACTTGTACCTGTCTGAAGTCATCTTTGAGAAGTGTGTAACCTGTGTTCCTTCAGGTGTGTGTAAATATCTTGTATGTTCTCACTAGCTGCGACAAAGTCAGTTGGAGCTGCAGGAAGTGCGCTTGTCTCACAGGCAGTTGAGCGCGCGTCTAGAGGAAATGACGGAGGAACGGAGTCTTCACGGCTTCAGTCCGAATCCTCACAGCCTCCTCTGTGAGATAGAACAGAGTATGGAGCAGGAGGAGATGGAGCAGGAGAGAGAACAGGTACTCAAACACAACTATCAACATAATGTCTGGTCCACGTTGCAGCTTATCCTAACTAAGAACCACCCACTTGGAGAGGATGAGTCCGTCTGACTGACATGTAAAGCAACCAAGATACATTTTTCAGTGGCGTGACAGTCTGTTAAATGGATCTGTTTCTTTCCTTCAGTTGCGACTGCAGTTATGGGAGGCGTACTGTCTGGTGCGTTCCATCTGCTCACATCTCAGAGGAAATGACATCACAGACTCTGCCCTGTCCACAGACTCATCCATGGACGAGTCTTCGGAGACATTGTCAGCTAAAGACATTCCCATGGGTAGTTTACACGGCAGTCTACTGGAGCTGCGCAGACTAATGCAAAACCTGCTGGACGGCAACGAATCTACGGTATGAAGTACCACACATTGTGTTGCAGTCTGTGTTTTCATAATACAACTGTTAAGATTATTGTATGAAGTAGTGATAGACTAATATAGCAGGTCGATGAATCAGTCAATATTTGGCTATGTATGTTGAGATTGGCCAATTAAAGGAATATTCCGGGTCCAATACAAGTTAAGGTCAATTGACAGCATTAAAGGTGCTGTAAGCCCAGTCAGGCTTTCTAAGCAACCAATTGGGCCGGTTGCTAGGGTGGGTGGAGTCATGTTGGGTTATCCTCCTCGTGGTCACTATAATATGTGGTTCTCGCTCTCGGTGAGACGGGTGGTGAGTTGTGCACGGATGCTACGGAGAATAGCGTGAAGCCTTCACACGCGCCATGTCTCAGCGGTAACACGCTAAACAAGCCACGTGAAAAGATGCACGGATTGACATCTCAGACGTGGAGGCAACTGAGATTCGTTCCACCAGCCGGATTGAGGCGAGTCACTACACCACCATGAGGACTTAAAGAGCATTGAGAATTCGGCTTTCCAAATTGGCGAGAAAAAGTGCTGTGAGCGATTTTAGCCATTCTACAATTTCCAAAAACTGAGCCGTTGGATTAGCCACGCCCCTTTCCCCAAAACCCTGCACTCCAAAGATACCAAATTATCTTTATTGAGACCAACAAGTACGGAAGCTAATTTTGTCCATGGTTTATCACGTTTTTTCTGTCTTCATTTCTCGTTATCTTTACATAACAAAAGTTGTTTTCTCGTGATGTCGACTTAAGTATAAATCACTGCAATATCATTCCAGAGAGATCATTAAGTGTTGCAATATCAGCAGTACCGCCGCTCCCTATAAGCAGACTACGCAGTCTGCATAGGGCACCAACTCCCTAGGGGGGCACCATCTTCCCCTTGGAGGGCACCTGAATGTCCACCGGATGCCCTTACTCGCACGCAGAAGATGAAGATGTTGTGTTCAAGAGAAAACAACTTTTGTTATGTCGAAATCTCAAGAAAATTCAGTTGTGATCACGAGAGAAAAAAATAAATAAAAAAAGTGATAAACCACGGACAAAACGGGCTTCCGTAGACAAGAGCAGGAACGGTGAACAAAAGCAGCAAAACAGCGCCCTCTACTGACAACTGTTATGATCAACATGGCATAAAAATGGCATTATGCCTCAATAATTCGCTGCAACTACAACACTATGAGAATGTGCAAATTGATTGGCAGGCAGAACATTGTTTGTTGTTCGTGGCCCACTGACAAATTTTTGTTTGCTGTTTAAAGCGTCTAGAGCTGTCATGTGACCGGTGAAATATCTCAAACCTCTTTCAGGGAGTTGTAACATTTTTGGCATTCAATTCCATTAAAAAAAAATCACTTACAATTCATTTAATTACTGTCAGCTCCATAATTCACCTGAATTATGCAAATTTTTTTTCCAGTTTACCATAGATAATTCCAGCATCCCCATGCAGAAATTGACGTTGTTGTTGTTGTTTTCCTCTGTGTTTGTGCGTTCAGGGTTCTCGTCGCAGTGATGAAGAGGTTCTTGAGGAGCATGTCCGTAAACTCGGCGAGGAGCTCCGAGATCTCCGAGAACTGTTCGAACAAGAACAGAAAAAAACACGAACCAGCCAGGAAGAGGCACTACAGCTCCATAATCAGGCACACACATGCATTTTTTTAAGGAATTTTCTGGGATAAATATCATTTAAAGAAACAGTGTGGGTTCAATACAAGTCCAACAGCATTTGTGGCATTAATATTGATTACCTCAAAATGTTTTACCGTGTGTGACCCCGTGTCTTTCTGTGTGGACATTGTGTTTTGGCTTTGCTATTCACAATGCACAATTTAAATTCATTTAAACCGACTGATCTCAGTTCAGAAGACCCTGGGCTGTCAGTAAAGGGTTACATTTCTGATGCACCGAGTCATGTGACAAAGCAACATGGTGTCGATCGCAGCAGAGTTTGTCTTTGGCAGAAACGGCAACAAAACTTAATCTGGTAAGAAACCTCATTGTGGCGATTTATCACGAAATGGGACACTGTTAAACACAATGAACTCTATAGTTCATAATAGCACTTATTTTTCATTGGAAATCACATATTTCCTGTGTATTTTCACATTAACAAAAATAAAATGTTGCTTTCAGAGTTAGGATGAAAATAAGGTGCATTTTGAACTGTTCTGAGAACAGTTCAGACAGACAGCACACTGGAGTTTACGTCATTCACTAAATAGGGAGCATCCTATAGCTCTCCTATAACTGTTCTGAGACCAGTGCAGACAGACGGCACACTGGAGGTTACGTCATTCACTAAATAGGAAGCAAGGGAGCATCCTATAGCTCTCCTATAACTGTTCTGAGACCAGTGCAGACAGACAGCATACTGGAGGTTACATCATTCACTAAATAGGGAGCATCCTATAGCTCTCCTATAACTGTTCTGAGACCAGTGCAGACAGACGGCATACTGGAGGTTACGTCATTCACTAAATAGGGAGCAAGGGAGCATCCTATAGCTCTCCTATAACTGTTCTGAGACCAGTGCAGACAGACGGCCTACTGGAGGTTATGTCATTCACTAAATAGGAAGCAAGGGAGCATCCTATAGCTCTCCTATAACTGTTCTGAGACCAGTGCAGACAGACGGCACACTGGAGGTTATGTCATTCACTAAATAAGGAGCAAAGGAGCATCCTATAGCTCTCCTATAACTGTTCTGAGACCAGTGCAGACAGACAGCACACTGGAGGTTATGTCATGCACTAAATAGGGAGCAAGGGAGCATCCTATAGCTCTCCTATAACTGTTCTGAGACCAGTGCAGACAGACAGCACACTGGAGGTTATGTCATTCACTAAATAGGGAGCAAGGGAGCATCCTATAGCTCTCCTATAACTGTTCTGAGACCAGTGCAGACAGACAGCACACTGGAGGTTAAGTCATGCACTAAATAGGGAGCAAGGGCGCATCCTATAGCTCTCCTATAACTGTTCTGAGACCAGTGCAGACAGACGGCACACTGGAGGTTACGTCATTCACTAAATAGGGAGCAAGGGAGCATCCTATAGCTCTCCTATAACTGTTCTGAGACCAGTGCAGACAGACGGCACACTGGAGGTTACGTCATTCACTAAATAGGGAGCAAGGGAGCATCCTATAGCTCTCCTATAACTGTTCTGAGACCAGTGCAGACAGACGGCACACTGGAGGTTAAGTAATGCACTAAATAGGGAGCAAGGGAGCATCATAGATTAGAGTACATAGATTCACAATTTATCATGTATGATTTTATTTTAACATGGTTGGCAGTGATTGGATGATGATGCACATCACATTGAATCAGAATTAATTATGCTAATTTCTGATTGGTAAAATTCTTCAGCAGTGGCTAACACTTGTTAGATTGACAGTGCAAAGAGAGAACATTGAGATTTTGCTCTCAGGAGGTTAAAAAAAGGACAAATCAAGGTTCCAGTGAGACACTTACAATGGAAGTCAATGGAATTTACGAGGTTACATTGTCATGGCAACAGAGTTGTAAAATCGGGTTAGTGTTACATTTACACAGAACAAGTTAGTAAACCATTTTCACACTGAAATCATGTTAACACACATTGTTTTTGTCTTGTGTCAATACTTTTGAAACCGTGAGTATTTTAATGTTCACTGTGGCTCACTGTAACCCAGATTTTTGTTCCTTTTTTATTTTTAAAGAAAAGAAGGTACAATTAGTTCTGAATTTTGTGGTAATCAACATTATGCCACAAATGCTGTCGATTGAGCTCAACTTGTATTAAACCCGGAATATTCCTTTTAAGGATATTCAAAAGATATACAAATATGATGTGCTGGTGCTCTCGGACTGGCCATAGGGAGAACTGGGACTTTTCCCGGTGGGCCGGTGTTCTGACAATCTGTAAAAACGGTGATAAGTTAAAACATGGGTAGCGCGTGTGAGGAGGCACGGGAGAACCTGTGAGTGTGTACTACATCAGTATAATGTGTTAAAAACCTAGCTAGCACATCTTGTCAGGCAGATAATACCCATCAGGACGTGCAACCTGCATAACTATCAGATACTGTGATATGGTGCGAGGCTGTCCCAAACCCTAACGCCATCCCTAAAACTATGCCAATCTAGCATTGGTAGCACATCCTGATAGGTAGCATATATTTTCAGGACGCCAGGGCCTTGGTTAGACGAAACAGACCGCCACGTTATGCCAAATGGGCCACCACAGGCTGAAGAGGGCCAACAACTTTTGGGCCAGTTTCTATGTAAAGTCCAGGGCCGAATCCTTTTCCCAGTCCGGCCCTGATTGAATGGTCAGCTGACTGAAATCCTCCAGCCCATATTCAGGACTAATTCAGTTGTCCTGTGACTCTGATCTTAATCATGTAGGTGGCGCTGCTCTCAGTGGAAGTTTCTTCTTCAAGAGGAGAGAACGAACGATTGAGAGCGATGATAGAAGTGCGAGAACCCAACGAACAGTTACAGAGTGCCATACGAGACCGAGACGAAGCCATCGCCAAGTGAGACACACATGCACACGTTTACCAAGCAAAACTCTTGACTTACGTGACATTTAACTTTAGCAATGTTGTCTCCAAAGGTTTAGCTAGAGCTATGCACAGTCTTTATTACAAGTAAATATGCATCATCCAATCATAAAGAAAATGTCCTTTCATTATCATTTGTACTATTATGAACACAAAGCATGAATCTAACAGAATCCTGATATTCCCTTGTAATTCCTGCGTTATTGTTTTTCTCTGTTACAGGAAGAAAGCCGTAGAGATGGAGCTGGCGAAGTGTAAGATTGACATCATGTCTCTGAACAGTCAGCTGTTAGACGCGATACAGCAGAAACTAAACCTGTCTCAGCAGTTAGAAGCCTGGCAGGTGAGACACACACGCGCACACGCACACACACACGCACACACGCACGCACGCACACACACACACACACACACGCACATACACACAGATATAAACAAACACACACACACACACACACATCTAAACAAAAAAAAACACACACTCACACACACGCAGACACACACACACACACACACACACACACACATATATATAAACAAACAAACAAACAAACACACACACACACGCATACACACAGATATAAACAAACACACACACACACACATCTAAACAAACAAAAACACACACTCACACACACGCAGACACACACACACACACACACGCACACATGCATACACACAGAAATAAACAAACACAAACACACACAGACACACACACATCTAAACAAACAAAAACACACACTCACACAAACAGACACATATAAACAAACACAAACACATACATACACATACACACACACACACACGCATATCAAACACAAACACATACACACACATATAATATCCATATGGGTTAGGATGCTCCCTTGGGAGGCAGCTCACTATGTTTTGGAACAGAGCCTGTCTGTTTGTTTGTTTTTTGTGCCCTTCATTCACGTTTAACTCCCGGCATGTCTCTCTGTTACTCCAGATGTTGAATGTATGAACAGGTTTATGTGTTTCTCCCCCTCTGTTTCCTTTATTTCAGTCTTTTAAAGCAGAAAAATCCTTTACTTTTCATTTTTCTGTCATTCTTTCTCTCCTGCTGTCCCTAATGTGTGTTTATTTGTGTCCTCCTATCCCTGTATAACTCTTAGCCTCCCCGTCTCTCTCTCCCTGTAGTTTGCCTCCTCAGGGCTGTTCACTGTGTGGCTCTTGTGGTTTCTGATCTAGTGGCCTTCCTCAGCTTCCGTACAGGCCCCTTCTCCCCTCTGGTAGCCCCCTCCTGCCTTACAGGTGAGCTCGGGTTTCCCATCTTACCTGTGTCCGTGTTCATTCCGGCTCATTCTGTGCAGTGAGGATGCCATTCATTTCACTGTGATGTGGTTCACTTGTTTTTCACAGCTTTTGGTACAGATGAGTCACTTTCGGAGAGAGTTTGAAAATGCAGATCTTATTGGGTTTCTGCCCTCAGCAGGCGGTTTCAAAACCATGAGACCATTTCATATTTTAACAGAACGGATTATTGCAAATGGTGATTATTGCAAGAAATAGTTTTCACTCATTGTTATAAAATACCCCCTTATTACAACAACAAATGTAATATGTACCATCCACTAATTACTGTTGGTTCAAGTCAGACATGTCAAAATGAATGATTTACTGTTCAAGCTTTTGATTCACTTGTTTGGTTTGTTTTGTGGTGTAGATTCAAAAGAACCGGTTCATAAGGGAACAGGGAATCGGACAGCACTGTTCTTACAGTATGCTCCATGCTGTAGATTCAAAAGAACTGACTCATATGATTCATTAGTTCAGGAATCGGTTTGCACTGGCCGCGTTGTATGTTTTGTGTAGTAGATTCAAAAGAACCGGTACATAAGAATCATTCGTTCAGGAATCAGACTACACTGGTCGCATTGTATGATTCGAGCTGTAGATTCAAAAGAACTGACTCATAAGAGTCATTAGTTTAGGAATCAAACTCCACTGGTCACCCTGTATGATTCACGCTGCAGATTCAAAAGAACTGACTCATAGGAGTCATTCGTTCAGGAATCAATCTACACTGGTCACCCTGTATGATTCGAGCTGTACATTCAGAAGAACCGGATCATAAGAGTCATTCGTTCAGGAATCGATCTACACTGATCACCCTGTATGATTCGAGCTGCAGATTCAAATGAACTGGTTCATAGGAGTCATTCATTCAGGAATCGATCTACACTGATCACCCTGTACGATTCGAGCTGTAGATTTAAAAGAACCGGTTCATAGGAGTCATTCGTTCAGGAATCGATCTACACTGATCACCCTGTACGATTCGAGCTGCAGATTCAAATGAACTGGTTCATAGGAGTCATTCGTTCAGGAATCGATCTACACTGGTCACCCTGTATGATTCGAGCTGTAGATTCAAAAGAACCGGTTCATAGGAGTCATTTGTTTAGGAATCGATCTACACTGGTCACCCTGTATGATTCGAGCTGTAGATTCAAAAGAACTGGTTCATAGGAGTCATTCGTTCAGGAATCGATCTACACTGGTCACTCTGTATGATTCGAGCTGTAGATTCAAAAGAACCGGTTCATAGGAGTCATTCGTTTAGGAATCGATCTACACTGGTCACTCTGTATGATTCGAGCTGTAGATTCAAAAGAACCGGTTCATAGGAGTCATTCGTTCAGGAATCGATCTACACTGGTCACCCTGTATGATTCGAGCTGTAGATTCAAAAGAACCGGTTCATAGGAGTCATTCATTTAGGAATCGATCTACACTGGTCACTCTGTATGATTCGAGCTGTAGATTCAAAAGAACTGGTTCATAGGAGTCATTCGTTCAGGAATCGATCTACACTGGTCACTCTGTATGATTCGAGCTGTAGATTCAAAAGAACCGGTTCATAGGAGTCATTCGTTTAGGAATCGATCTACACTGGTCACTCTGTATGATTCGAGCTGTAGATTCAAAAGAACTGGTTCATAGGAGTCATTCGTTCAGGAATCGATCTACACTGGTCACTCTGTATGATTTGAGCTGTAGATTCAAAAGAACTGACTCAGAGTCATTTGTTAGCAAATTGGACTACACTGGCTCATAAGAGTCATTCGTTCAGGAGTCAGACTACACTAGCAGTATGTTTCATGCTGCTGATTCAATAACGGTGTCGCAGTGCTTCTGAGTGGTAGTAGGAAACACGGTCAGAGTATTTTAGTTTGGTGTTGCGTCCACATTGATGAAAGAATGCACGCTCAAGAACCATTAACTGAACTGAATGTCATAAAAGATTATTTTGGATTTTTTAAAAAGATAACCAGCCCTGACCAAGAACCTGCTCTCGGTTCTCAACTCTATTGATATGTGGGAAAAAATATATATAATAAATATTTCGATATTAAATGACGACATACAGTACATTTAAACTCCCTCTATATAATAGGTGTTTTTTCAAGGAGGATTTGCCTGATGAAGAGGTCGAAACATTGCATTTGTTGACATGAAATTGGGAGCCCATAGTTGATGTCATTACCTAGCTACAGTGGTAAACAGGTTCACTAGTACTCACGGTGATACTCGCATTGATAGTGCACGTGTTTCACAATTCAAAGCCAAAAAAATGATCTAACACAGTTTGGAAATGGCTCTGAAGGGTGGAATGAAACTCTGGTTCAGAAACTCATGAACTCATGCGTCAGTGTCGCCACTTTTCTGTACATTTTCGTCAATATCTTCTCAAAATGGCATGATAAGCACCGCTTTCTCTCTGTCTCACTCTCAGGATGACATGCACAGAGTTATCGATCAGCAGCTGACGGATAAACATCGAGAGGAGTGGAGAGATTCTCCGTACTCCTTCAGCTGATCGCGAGGAGGAGCCCCATCCAGACTCAACACCTCTCAGATGGAGACAAACACCTGTTTTCATTCTTCAAGAAGAACTGAGAGAGTCTGAAGAGATTTGACGAGGAGAAGAAAGAAAGAAAGAAAGAAAGAAAGAAAGAAAGCTAAATGATATTACATGGGATAGTAAGTGGTGACACAACGTTCAAAAGTAACCTTAAAATCCAAATGTATAAATTGGTTTATCATTGGTTACGAATTACCTCGAATTTTGCTGGTTTCAGTCCCTCGTTTATTTACCTGGGTTACAAGGTACTTCCATTGGAAGTGAATGTGGCCAATCCTCAAACGTTAAAAACAGGGCTGTCGATTTAACGCCTTAATTCAGTACGATTAATTACATAAATATATAATGCATTTAATCAAGTGTCTGGAGAGTAATAAAGAACATTCCGTTTGAAGTACTTGAAGACCGTTGTGAACTGAAGGCCAATGATTGGCTGATGTTCAATAATATAGAAATAAACAATATTTTGGATTCTAAAGCCATTTATTTTTATTGCCTTATCAATGTTTCACTCATCTGCCACTATAGTGTAATGCATTTCGATTCATTTTGATTTGTGCGTACTCCGGGTAGGGAAGGAGGTATTGCCCCAAGAGAAGGAGTTCAAGTACCTCGGGGTCTTGTTCACGAGTGAGGGGACAATAGAGCGGGAGGTTGGCCGGAGAATCGGGGCAGCGGGGGCGGTATTGCACTCGCTCTATCGCACCGTTGTCACGAAAAGAGAGCTGAGCCGGAAGGCAAAGCTCTCGATCTACCGGTCAATTTTTGTTCCTACCCTCACCTAAGATCATGAAGACTGGGTCATGAACGAAAGAACTAGGTCACGAGTACAAGCAGCTGAAATGGGCTTCCTCAGAAGGGTGGCGGGCTTCTCCCTTAGAGATAGGGTGAGGAGCTCGGTCATCCGTGAGGTGCTCGGAGTAGAGCCGCTGCTCCTTTGCGTGGAAAGGAGTCAGTTGAGGTGGTTTGGGCATCTGGTAAGGATGCCCCCTGGGCGCCTCCCTAGGGAGGTGTTTCAGGTACGTCCAGCTGGGAGGAGGCCTCGGGGAAGACCCAGGACTAGGTGGAGAGATTACATCTCCACACTGGCCTGGGAACACCTCGGGGTCCCCCAGTCAGAGCTGGTTAATGTAGCTCGGAATAGGGAAGTTTGGTGCCCCCTGCTGGAGCTGCTGCCCCCGCGACCCGACTTCGGATAAGCGGTTGAAGATGGATGGGTGGATATTTTCTTTATAATTATAAAAATATAACTATTCAGAAATATTGAATCATTATATGTTGTTATTTGAGGGCTTATATTTGTAGACACGATTAATTGCAATTAATCAATCAATGCCATGTCAATTATTTAATAACATTTTTTAATTGATTGACAGCCCTAGTTAAAATACAAACTGTTTCAAAAGTATAGCCACAAGACGTAATCAATATGCATGTAAACATGATTTTAGTTTGATAAAATTAGGGATTAACAGGCGTTTCAGTGTTTACCAGATTACGTCGTCATGACAACGAAGTTGGAAATTGGTAATATTGGAAATTTCTGTCCACAGATAAGGTTTTATCTCACTTAAATGATGTTAACATCTTGTGGCAATGCTTTTGAAACTTCATTTGAATGTTTATTGACATTAACTTCCATTGTAAGTACCTCGATTTTAGCCTTTATTTTAAGTTCATTTTAGTTTTGTGGTAATCAGCATTATGCCACAAATGCTGTTGATTAAGAATGAAGGAATGAACTTCTATTGAACCTGGAACATTCCTTTAAAAGTTGTTAAACCTTTATTATACCTTATCTATGAACGATGCAATAGTTTGCTATATTTCATCATTCAAGTATAATTGTTTCCCTGCTGTCCATGACACTATAATACCCGACCCACCAGTTGAGACCCGAGTCCTCTGCCAGCTTTGAGCCATTTTGCACTTTATCTGTACCCACAGTCCTCACCTCACTGCCAGAGATTCAACAGAGGCTACGTCGCTCACTCGGACATATCAAGGCATTCGCTGGAGATTCAACTCAGGATGAACATCGAAGGCTTTTAGGATGGAGGTTTAGAGTATCAACAGGTTGTAGGTTATAGTTAATATTTAACACTGCAACATTCAAGTCAGAAAGCAGCAAAAAACATTCTGCTGTTTGGTTCATTCCCAAAATCAGTGCTGTACACCGAGGACTTTTTAAATAATGAATTTGATGTCATTAGTAACCGTCTACATACTGAAGGACTACGAAGTAAATGTAAATCACTTTGTAAGTGTTTGTCGGCATCATTAAAGGTGACGTTTGTCATTTCTGCGGCCGTCTGCCATTGCTGGGCTAAACAGGTAGTTCCGCCCCAAACTCACACCATTGGTTAAGCTGGTTGTGATTACGTCACATTAAATCTGCTGCTATTAGTGCACGTTTATCTATTATCTTTATTTACCAGTTGCACCTGCTTGATTTTTTAGGACAGTATTATGACTCTTTTTACCGAAATCTTCTGCCTGATTTAATGATAATAAACAGGCCTCGTGTGACGTGAATGAACCAAAGAGCAGTAGAGTTTCATTTTAATTCTGTGGCTGTAGAAACAACACTGCATCGGCCTTTAGTGTCTAAACAAATCCGTTTGGAATGGAATGCTAGCACACTACGCAGTGCTCACTGCATACTACGCAGTGCATACTACGCAGTGCTCACTGCATACTACGCAGTGCATACTACGCAGTGCATACTGCTCACTGCATACTACGTAGTGCATACTGCTCACTGCATACTGCTCACTGCATACTACGCAGTGCATACTGCTCACTGCATACTACGCAGTGCATACTGCTCACTGCATACTACGCAGTGCATACTGCTCACTGCATACTACACAGTGCATACTACACAGTGCATACTACGCAGTGCTCACTGCATACTACGCAGTGCATACTACGCAGTGCTCACTGCATACTACGCAGTGCATACTACGCAGTGCTCACTGCATACTACGCAGTGCATACTACGCAGTGCTCACTGCATACTACGCAGCGCATATAGTCAGATTAAATTATGAGTAAAAAAAAAAACAAATAAGTGAAATTATGCTATTCCGCACAATTTTCGGATGTTGTGCCCTGTTAGAGTGGACAATTCAGCCTATGAGAATGAAGTGAGCACTTGGTCATGATTGGATGTTTTTTTCTGTCTCTCAAACCTGGTACCCGTCTCCTTTCTGTGTGTTGTGCGCGTGTGTGCGCACAATTTGGGTTTGGACAGATTTTGAGCAATGCTATGCAGCCGTCTTCTCCTTTCGTGCCGAGGTGATTTTAGGTTCAGAGAATCCCAAAGAATGATTATATTTTATACGTACAAAGACACAAATAGGTTTGGACTATATTTGTAAATGTGCAACTTTTGAATGATAAATCAACACTTTTGTAGAACAGTCCACACGGACGCATTTGTCTGGCGGTGTAGTCGGATGTGTTAATGTTTCCGGTGCAGTTCTGACGGGTCCGGTTCTGTTCCGCTGTCTGATTCAAGACCAGAACTGCAGCAGGAAACCTTTAACTTAAACATCTGATACTCATAATCCAGACTGAATATATGATGCTGCTCTTATCAGGATACTAGATAAAGAACAGAATATTAATGGAGTCTGCACAG
>JAVLUX010000117.1:35000-227500 GCA_032164185.1 Moxostoma hubbsi | reverse complement strand
AACCTGTATGGTTTAGTTGAAGTAGTCCTTTTGTTTTACATAGGAAAGGGAGACATATGGATTGAAACCTCATGCGAGTAAATAAAGACAGAATTATCTTTTTTTTGGGGGGGGGGAACGATCCCTCTAACATCTGCTCCTATTGCAGAACGAGTGCAAAGCGTCTGCAGGAATACTACAATGGCATCAGCACTACAGGAGCTGAAGTCTATGGCAACACTGAAAGAGAGGGCAGAGGGCAAAGCTGTGATCTTGTGAGGTTGTGGCAGTATCACTGCCCACTTTTCGTCTTCACAGGAAAAACAAAGCAGGAAAACGGGAGCCAGAAGCGGAGTAAGACTCTAGTGAATGTCAAAGGAGTTCATCAATGAAATAAAGATCTGGAGCTTAAAAGAGTGAAAGTCACAAACACACATCTGGTCATATTTCACCCCAGCATCAAAGCAAAAAACACATTGGCTAAAGAAGCCTTGAGATTCTTTATTTTTTACACATTATTATAATTATTATTATTATTATTGAATATGTATTTTCACTAGCGACGTATGAAGGGCAAAATTACCGCATTGCTTAAACCATTTAATACATGCATTTAAAATTTGATACATTTGAGTTTCATACACGGTTCAATCTTCATCCAAATTAATGAAACATAAAACACATTTTTAAATGAATCATTAAATCAATAAACGTCCCATGCGTTTTATTTTAGCGCTAGTTTGTGTCCGTTTTCATTAAAGCACGAGCGCTTCTCATTTTCAGGGTTACGGCTACTGGCACGTCACTCAACATCGGTTTAACGCTTTCATTATTTAATGATTTATTTAAAAAAAAAAAAAAAAAAAAAAAAAAAGACTTCATTTTGAATAATTTGGCTCTCCATACTAATTGCTAAAAATGTAATGGATATTTAAATAAATTGTCAAATATGATCATTTATCAATAAATGGCTAAATACACTCACAGTCATTGAGTGATGTGCCCAGGGCTGGACTGGTAATCTGGCATACCGGGCATTTTCCCAGTGGGCTGACGCACTTTGGGGCCGATCAGGCCATCGGGAGAACCAAGCGGGCTGGTGGGTCGGACGCGAATTGTGCCGAATGGTCCGATAAGCTAAAATGAGCCTCAGCGTTAAGCAGAACGGACCACAAAACGGCGCCGCGATATGCAGAAAAGGACTTTGATTTGGGGGTGAAACATGACCTGGACATCTCATGGCTTCGTGAAAGTCAATGAAGAAACAGGTTGAAGGAAACAAAACGAAAAATTAAAGAATCAATTCTGCTTGACGGGTCACTGATCGATATGGTCTAAAACTCATCTAACAGCGAAGAAGTCTGAAGAGTTGTTGGCATCTGTCAGTCTGTGTCGATGTTTGTAACTGTATGACTTCAAAAAAAGCAAAATAAAAGTCCCAAATTGTTCTTGCTGGAAAAAAGCAAACACCGACATTCCACGAAAAATTGAGAAAAAGATGCAAAATAGGAGAAAATGAAATCACACCTGAGATAAAACGATATACATCACTGTAGAATAACTCGTAGCATACAGGAATCTGCACGGTTTGGCGATCACGTCAGCTTGCAGGTCCTTCGACAAAGAAGGTCGATCTTTTTATTAAATATTACAGATTCCACATAAAACTCCTCAACTCTAATAAAATCTGTACAGTTTCTTTTTTTTTTAAAAGTCTTTGTGGCTTGTATTGGTCCAAAAAGGACTTGTTCTCCGTTGTGTTTGTGTGGTCTAGACGCTCACAGTCCGTTAGCGTGTGAAGACTGTCGTGCACACGAACAGCTCTAGATCCACTAGCAGCACTTTTTCTTTCTTTTGCTATTCTTGTTGAGTTTAATCACATCGTTTTGTTGTTGTTGCTGTTGTTTGGCAACAGACTCTTTCTTTGCTCGGAGCACCAGCGCTGTGATGCAGTTAAACATCTGTAGAGACACACACACACACACACACACACACACACACACACACACATTACTGCACCGTCAACCTCCATGACACTTATTCCAATACGGATTCATGCACCATTACAAAGATCCACTTTATATTTGTGCTCATTTTGCTGGATATATAAAATAAGACATCATATGTACTGACTTTGTGCTCTTTATTTTTTTTCTCCCCAATTTGAAATGCCCAATTCCCAATGTGCTCCAAGTCCTCGTGGTGGCGTAGTGACTCTGAGACCGTCAATCCGCGCATCTCATCACGTTGCTTGTTGAGCGCGTTACCATGGAGATGTAGCGCGTGTGGAGGCTTCACGCTATTCTCTGCGGCATCCACGAACAACTCACCACACGCCCCACCGAGAGCAAGAACCACATTATAGCGACCACGAGGAGGTTACACCATGTGACTCTACCCTCCCTAGCAACCGGGCCAATTTGGTTGCTAACGAGACATGACTGGAGTCACTAAGCATGCTCCAAGTAAATATAGAGACCACTGCAAAATAATCAGTTTCTCTGGATTTAGTATTTATTGGTATGTGTTTGAGTAAAATGTACATTTTTGTTTTATTCTATAAAGTACTGACAACATTTCTCCCAAATCCCAAATAAAAATATGGACATTTAGAGGATTTATTTATTTGCAGAAAAATGACAACTGGTCAAAATAACACAAAAGATGCCGTGTATCCGACCTTGTATAATGCATTGAAAACAAGTTCATATTCATTTATAAACACACAATACTAATGTTTTAACTTAGAGATCAGAAATCAATATTTGGTGGAATAATCCTGATTTTCAATCACAGCTTTCATGCGTCTTGGCGTGCTCTCTGCCAGTCTTTCACATGGCTGTTGGGTGGCATTATGCCACTCCTGGCACAAACATTCAAGCATCTCAGCTTTGTTTGATGGCTTGTGGCCGTCCGTCTTCCTCTTGATCACATTCCAGAGGTTTTCAATGGGGTTCAGGTCCGGAGATTGGGCTGACAATGACAGGGTCTTGATCCGGTGGTCCTCCATCCACACCTCGATTGACCTGACTGTGTGGCATGGAGAATTGTCCTGCTGGATAAACCAATCCTCAGAGTTGGGGAACATTGTCAGAGCAGAAGGAAGCAAGTTTTCATCCAGGATAACCTTGTACATGACGATTCATGCGCCCTCCCAGATCATCACCAATCCTCAATTTCACAGTGGGTGTGAGACACTGTGGCTTGAAGGCCTCTCCAGGTCTCCGTCTAACCAATAGTCGACCAGGTAGAGTTGAGTATCGGTGATGATTTGGGGGTGCTTCAGAATGGCTGGATTTGGGCAGATTCGTCTTTGTGAAGGATGCATGAATCAAGTCATGTACAAGGTTATCCTGGAAGAAAACTTGCTTCCTTCTGCTCTGACAATGTTCCCGAACTCTGAGGATTGCTTTATCCAGCAGGACAATTCTCCATGCCACATGGTCAGGGCAATCAAAGTGTGGATGGAGGACCACCAGATCAAGACCCTGTCATGGTCAGCCCAATCTCCAGACCTGAACCCCATAGAAAACCTCTGGAATGTGATCAAGAGGAAGACGGATGCCCACAAGCCATCAAACAAAGCCGAGATGCTTGAATATTTGCACCAGTTTGAGAAATTGATCATTTTGCAGTGGTCTCTTAATTTATCCTGAGCTGTATGTACATGTATATGTATATATATGAAATTATACAGGAAACTTCTAACTAGATACATTACAAAAATATTAAGAAACATTTGCAACAGGTCCCAAACTATGCAGTTCAATTGCTATTTATTTTTACAGATATAATAAATCAACACAACCAAACTAAACTTTTCAGTAAAAGACCAATCTTGTGATTTTAAAACTCAATTTTGAGAGAGTTTAAAAAAAGTAATAAATCAAGTAAATAAATAAATCAATGTTTTGTTTATGTCTTTTCACGGCACAATCTGATTGGTTCTAAAACTGACCAATGAGACACTCACCTCCTCCACACTGATGTTTTCTTTTGCGCTCGTTTCAAACAGACTGATGCCCATCTGCTCGGCAAACTTCTGGGCATCGTTCGTCTCCACAACCTTTGAGTTCGGATCATCATTTTTATTGCCCACTTAAGACAGAAAAACTTCTGTTAATTTATTTATTTATTAAAAGTGGTCATGTCCAGGAAAACTGAATTTTACTTGCTATTGTAAAACGAAGACTTTGTCCTATGCAGATATACTCGAAAATCCATGTATTGAAACTAAACTGAAAAAATGACTCATCACGGTTATGACATCACAATGAGCTCATTAACATATGACCGCCCACGTTTACATATCAACGTTGGGTGTTCAGCCAATTTGGCCTTCCCTGAAGAACAAGTAAACCACATTTCTTCTGCAAAGAGTTAAGAGAGGTCATTTAAAAATAAAGTCTTAAAGGTACAGTGGCAAAAACTGCCCGTTTAATTCTATGTTTCATATGTTTCAGAGAGATGGTGGAAAATAGTCCTGGAAAAGTCATGACTGTTTTTTTTTCTGTCATTACAAGTTGACAAATAAAATACATTTTGCATTTAACTCACCTAATATTCGACACACGTCGTCGCAGTTCTGGTTGATTTCGTGCAGCCATCGTTTGACGTTGACGAAGGATTCAGCACTGGTGACGTCATACACTACTATCACCCCGTGGGTTCCCCTGTAATATCTGTGAATGGAAAGAACGAACGTTTCAAAATCAACAAGGGGTGTAACCAAGAGCCAATGCCATGCTCGTGAACCTCTTGGCCATAAAAAACAATGCAACAGTCCTCAGACTTTAAACCACAGTCAGGCAGTCTTCAAACACACAAAGAACTCATTGAAAGACCCGTTTCAAACGTCTCTGTCATTGGCCGCACCAGTCACAGTTGTGCTTAAATAACAGAGACACAACCTCACGTAAACATTCATGAGCGTGTGTGCACAAACACACTGATGCTAATGAAGCAGCACACATTCCCTCGTTAGCAACATAATGACCATCTAGCCTCGGGCCATCGCACACGGAAACATGTCGCCACATTGTCCAAAATAGAGGTCAACTGATAGTGGATTTTACAGCTACCGATAAATATGGTGATGCAGGGCTGGACTGGTAATCTGGCATACCGGGCATTTACCCGGTGGGCCGACGCACTTTGGTGCCGATCAGGTGTAGACTGGGCATCAGGAGAACTGAGCAGGCCACTGGGTCGGCCACGAAATGTGCCGAATGTGCCGTGATAAGCAAAAAGAGCTGCCACGTTATGCAGAACGGACCACAAAGTGCCGCCGCGATATGCTGAAAAGGCTCAACTTGGGCCTGTTGCTATGTAAAATCCCAAGGCCGATTTCTCTTCCCAGTCCAGCCCTGAGGTGGTGGAAAAGGCAGATATCCGATTAATCGGGCAGTAGTTTTTTTTTTTTGCCTTTCCTTGCAATGATGAGCACAAAAAAAATCAGTTTATTGTGCAAACAAAGTCCTAATTTAAATTTGGTGCTCAACAAACAGAATTTTAACTAGAAACAAGTTTGAAATACACCGGGGACTCTTATTTTGAAATGGCAGAGACATGGCTAAGTATTTATAGGTTTATTGATTAGGAATATACATTTAAAAAAAAAGGAATAATAACAATAATAAAAAACTCAGCAACTCTTTCCATAGAGTTTTGCAGATAACGATAGCTAAAAAACTAAGCAGCTATCGGTGCCCATCTAAGGAGTGATTCATTGGTAAAACCGGTCAACCTCAAGTCCAAAAACTCAAAAAACATTGATGATGCATGTATGGACGATGGGGTTTTGTATACAGGATGTGGTCTGATTTAGAGGTACAAGTCTGGCAGAAATTAGCGAATGGCTAACATCACTAACAGCATCTTTATGATATTATGATTATTTATTGTTTAGAACAATAAAACAAGCGTTGTACATGTTTAAAGCATAATTCCTGAGCAAAACAGTGATCTGATGACAAACTAAGGTAAGTTGCAAAAAAAATCAGCTAAAAAAAAAAATGCATATCGGTGCATGTTTGTTCATTTAACTGTCATTTGCACAGATCACATGTTAGAAACGGAGCATTGAAATGTGTGAGGTCGGCTCAACAACACATTTAAATTTATGCATTTGGCAGACGCTTTTATCCAAAGTGACTTACAGTGCACTTATTACAGGGACAATCCCCCCGGAGCAACCTGGAGTTAAGTGTCATGCTCAAGGACACAATGGAGGTGGCTCTGGGGATCGAACCAGCAACCTTCTGATTACCAGTTATGTGCTTTAGCCCACTACACTACCACCAAAGTGACTTACAGTGCACTTATTACAGGGACAATCCCCCCGGAGCAACCTGGAGTTAAGTGCCTTGCTCAAGGACACAATGGAGGTGGCTCTGGGGATCGAACCAGCAACCTTCTGATTACCAGTTATGTGCTTTAGCCCACTACACTACCACCAAAGTGACTTACAGTGCACTTATTACAGGGACAATCCCCCCGGAGCAACCTGGAGTTAAGTGCCTTACTCAAGGACACAATGGAGGTGGCTGTGGGGATCGAACCAGCAACCTTCTGATTACCAGTTAAGTGCTTTAGTGCACTACAACAACTCAACTATAGCCTTAAATCGCAAAAGGGAATAAACAGTCAGTAAAACATGCTCACACAGACATTCCCGGAGTATCTGACCTGCTGATTTATTGTACTTACGTAGACGTGATGGTTCTGAATCGCTCTTGTCCTGCTGTGTCCCAGATCTGCAGTTTCACCTTCTCTCCGTTAATTTCCACTGTCCGGATCTTAAAGTCCACTCCTATAGTGGTGATGTAACTACCTACGACACAAAACATTTATGGTCCAGCAATGCAACACTACTTCCACCAAGAAACATACTGAATATATTATTTTCGATTCGTCACAACACGTTCTCCCATTGCACATTATACATGCACAACAAAGGAAATAGTCTACAAGTCTATAAAAGGTCCTATTCTACACTTTTATTTCCTTAATTAGTTCGACAAACATTCTTCTGGAGAATAGTTTAAGATCATCACTGCATGGCTTACATATAGATCACGAGCTCCATTAGACAGAATATAATGATGATAATGATGATGATTAATAGTGCTTAAAATTGTCTCTATGAGCAACCGCTTAAGCATGCCCAGACAGCTCTCGCTGAATGATACGTTGATGCATTTTACCTGAAAAAGTGTTGTCTGCAAAGCGCAGGAGTAGACTGCTCTTCCCAACACCTGCAATGATAAAAACAGACCAAATCATAGAATGACCCATTATGCCACATACGATGAAACAGATCGGGCAGATTGACCTATGAGATAAACCCCGACTCCAACAATGTGTAAATGTGCACTCAAGCAGATCTTTAAGATTTACTGGTGAAAGAGAAAACCTAAAACGCCATACATGTATTTGAGAAACATTTTTAATGGTCATAAACCAGTATAAATAGGCCAACTTTTGTCCAATTTTGAGATTATCAGCATGTGCCGATAACTGTGCCAGCTTAGCCAATTAATGGCATGCTAGCATAATATAAAAAAATAACAAAAAGTATAAAAAGAATAGTATATTAAGAATATTATCATCTAAAAAGTCATTGCATTCGTTAAAGACATTTTTTCACATGGTTTTGACAGACTTTGATGCTTCTTTTCAGCAAAGTAGCATTTTATTGATCAAAAATACTGACAAAAATATTAGTAATGCTGCCAATTATTGCTCTGGAATATTCTTGAATCATGGTGGGAAAACATGGATGATCACGCTTTGTACATGCCAGTTTGAGTGCATGCTTTCATTAAAGCAAAAGACAGACAAAATGCATTTCAACTCAGTTGCAATGAGGCATTTACAATAGAAGTCAATGGGGCCAATTTTCAGAGGGTTTAAAAGGCAGAAACGTGAAGCTTAAAATTGTACAAATGCACTTACATTAATCCTTCTGTTAAAACTCGTGCATTACTTGAGCTGTGAAGTTACTTCAAGTCATTTTTACATTCGTTTTAGGGTTTATGTTGTACATCACCATGGCAACGATGTAAAATTCACTATAGATGCACACAGAAAATGTAGCGAATGATTTAATCACACGGAAATCATTTTAACATGTATAGTGTGCACGTTTTGTGGCTATACTTTTGAAACAGTGAGGATTTTAATGTTTACAGATTGGCCCCCCATTGACTTCCATTGTAAGTGACTCACTGGAACCCAGATTTCTGCTGTTTTTTTTTTAAGAAAAGGAGGAACGAGTCAAAATACATTTTTATGGTATCCCACATATATTGCCGAACTTGGAACATTTATGTAAGGCTGATATAATATAATTTGTAATACATACACCACCAATTCAACACTTTAAAAAAAAAAAATCTGTGATACATTCATTCATTTATGGCTCATTCAAACTGCTTGATTCAACTTGTTGGGAGTTCATAGTCATCTGCTTCACATGTGAAGGTGCAAAGACTCTAACCACAAGAGCCACAAGCTTTGATGGATGGTTAACAACTAAATAGAAAAACAGGACACACACACACACACACACACACACACACACTCTTTTACTTTGCTATGTGCAAATACTCAAAGCTACAGATCAACTCACAGATGAGCGAAGCTTTACCTGTGCTGACATTAACAACAGGCAATAAAATTAAGCAAAGTAGTCTTTTATTATTTAAAATGTCTAAAATGTCATTAGACAACATATCAAAGCAAGTGTCATCAGCAAGGAAATGCTGTTGTAACATTTCCCAGAACTACCTTCACTTTTCTGAGCCATTTTTTTTTTTTTTTTTTTTGGCTTGATGACATTTAATCACCCGATTTCTCTGTAATTTTAATGGATGTATGAAATCAGTTCCCCTCAAGTTCACACAGGTGTCCTAACAAAGTCACCACAGGTGCAGTTCAGCACATTAGATCAACATGTTTCATCTGACAACCACAATAAATCATTTTCAACACTTATAGAACAAATATTTATACAAATATAAATAAATGGCAACTGCTTTCATGTTTTGCCCCTCAATGATATTCAAACATTTTAGTGACTCACGAGTCCAAATACTTTGTGGGACCATTGCATCGACTTGTCTGCAATTTCACAATTCATAGTTTTAAAGTCTTTCCATTCAATCTGAGCAATGCATTTTTGTTCAGATATTAAACGAATAATAAAAAACGGCTCAAAAACAGACGATCAGACACCGGGTCTCCGGCCTGACTGATCAGGACAGCCCAGCCCAACACAAACAGCTCGTCAACCCAATGACGGAAACACTGTTCTTTGTTAATTCAGCCCTGCGCTCGTTTAAAAAGCCTCTTGGATCATTCCGCTTTAATATGAGACACTCAAACCCCCATAAACCGGATCATGCAGCCTCGCCCGGGCCCACATCCGCGGCTTCGCTTACCGCTGTCACCGATGATCAGCAGTTTGAAGAGGTGATCGTAGTCCCGGGCCATGCCGCTGGTCGGTGGCTCAAAGCCCGCGGCTTCGCTGCAACTTCAGGCCTCTCTCCAGGCGAACGCTTGGCCGGCAACCCGTCTGACGTCCCCGTCGGATAGAAGCGCAGGATTCCTACCGGATAGATCCCAATCACAGCCGGTTTTCGGTCGGGGTTCGGCGGTATCAGCAGGCGCTCAGAGCCGGAAACGGCGCTGCTTCTTGTGTGTGCTGCACCCAGCGCAGCTGCCGCTTCAGCTGGCCAATCAGAGCGCTACTGCCGCTGCTACCGGCCAATCAGAGCGCGCCGTAGTGTTACAATGTAACAGTCGTCAACAAGCCCGCGATACAAAATATCACAGGACCAAAAGATACATTTATTATGTATTGCACTCTAATTTAATTTATAATACCTTTTTTTTAATCAAAAACTATTTTACTACTCTTTTACAATGTACGTAATTTTAATTAAAAATGTAATAATTTTGTATAAAATTTTTTTGTGGGGCTTTAAAGGAATATTCCAGGTTCAATACAAGTTGAGCTCAATCGACAGCATTTGTGCCATAATGTTGATTACAACCCAAAAATACATTTCAACTCGTTCTTCCTTTCTTTAAAAAGCAAAAATCAGTTTCAGTGAGACACTTACAATGGAAGTCAATGGGACCAACTTTTGGAGGGTTTAAAGGCAGAACTGTGAAGCTTATAATATTATAAATATACTTACATTCATTGTTTCTATTAAAACTCATGTAATATTTGAGCTGTGAAGTTCTTTATATTTGCCTTTTTTAACAGTCATTTTAGGGTTTGTTGACATTACATCATCATGGCAATAAATTTAACACGATGCGGTTAGTAAGTGATTTTATCACACAACAATCATGTTAACACATATTGTTTACGTCTTGTGGCTATACTTTTGAAACAGTATTTTAACAATAAAAATGTTTTTTGAAAATTGAAAATTACATATCAGATTACAACTTTCAGATTTTCGAGACCCCTCCGAAAATTTGCTTTCTACTAAATGAACAATGATTAAGTAACTTGTAATAAAAAAAACAACAGACAAGTATTATGGATATGTTTATTGTTATATCATTTAAGTAGAACTATTATTGCAAGTAATCTTTTACGATATTTGCACTGATCAATGATGTTTATTAGAAATTCTGCAAATGATTTAAAGACAAACGAAAAGTAATTTAATTCAAACCGTTTATTAAACCAAGGTTTTCATTTTCTCTTTATTCAACATTATTGGAGGCCACATCGTTAACTGAAAAAAATTCAGCATCACATCCTTTGGGTTGTTAATGGCTCACGGGTCTCTCACACACACACACTTAGAAATGAATTACATCAAAAACCACCATCCAAACTAAATAAAAAGGGCATTCGAATATCCGTGTTTGTAAAGCATTGGCACAAATTCATACTAAATACTTAGAAGAAATCTAAAACAAATTTACCAGCCAAATAAAGAAAATATTCATTTAAAATGATGACTTGGGGGCTCGGCACAATAAACACTTTCCCAGGCTTTCATTCATTGTGGCATAAATGACATGGACAGTGTCAGTTAAAGCTAGCGCAAGGGGAGTGTGTGTGTGTGTGTGTGTGTGTGTGTGTGTGTGTGTGTGACTGACTGATGCAGCTCTCTAATGTACTATTGAGTAGATTCATGCGTTCTATTAGAACTTCGGTGAGTGAAATGTCCGGATGCAGAGGCGGGGCTTAAGCTGTCAATCATGTGAGGATGGTTTCATCGATCTCTTCGTTGGAGTCGGGAAGGCCGGAAATCTTCTTCAATGATCTGCGGTAACATTCTGACAGCAGCTCGTTGCTGGCCGAGTCCAGGATTGCACTGATGCTCTGAAACCAATTGATACACACAAAAGTTAAAAGCGCTCGTGTGCATGCAGCTGGAAGCGAGAAGTTCACAGCCCTTAGTGCGATGAACAGAACAGAATGAAATTGAAGTCGTTATTCTCTCTAAAATCTATCAGAAGGGAAAACACTTGGATAAATGTTGAGAACAAACTTCACTGGTTTTCATGACGTCTCATGACCAAATGTGTGATGTGTTTAATTACTGCACAAAGTGATTGTTTGGCTTCATAAGACTTGCAATCCAGTGCACAAGTCAGATTGATTACTTTTACTGTGGTTTTTTTTTGTCTGTTGAGTTTTCGTACTTGATAGACCGGAGTCACTCTTCACTTACATTACATAAATCAACCTTTTGTGTTCTATTAAGAAAGTCATATGGGGGGACCTGGGTATCTCAGCGAGTATTGACGCTGACTATCACCCCTGGAGTCACGAGTTTGAATCCAGGGTGTTCTGAGTGACTCCAGCCAGGTCTCCCAAGCAACCAAATTGGCCCGGTTGCTAGAGAGGGTAGAGTCACATGGGGTAACCTCCTTGTGGTTGCTATAATGTGACTCCAGTCAGGTCTCCTTAGCAACCAAATTGGCCCGGTTGCTAGAGAGGGTAGAGTCACATGGGGTAACCTCCTTGTGGTTGCTATAATGTGACTCCAGTCAGGTCTCCTTAGCAACCAAATTGGCCCGGTTGCCAGGGAGGGTAGAGTCACATGGGGTAACCTCCTTGTGGTTGCTATAATGTGACTCCAGTCAGGTCTCCTTAGCAACCAAATTGGCCCGGTTGCTAGAGAGGGTAGAGTCACATGGGGTAACCTCCTCGTGGTTGCTATAATATGACTCCAGTCAGGTCTCCTTAGCAACCAAATTGGCCCGGTTGCCAGGGAGGGTAGAGTCACATGGGGTAACCTCCTTGTGGTTGCTATAATGTGACTCCAGTCAGGTCTCCTTAGCAACCAAATTGGCCCGGTTGCTAGGGAGGGTAGAGTCACATGGGGTAACCTCCTCGTGGTGGTGATTAGTGGTTCTCTCAGTGAGGTGTGTGGTGAGTTGTGTGTGGATCGTGGAGAGTAGCGTGAGTCTCCGCGGTGTCGTGCACAACGAGTCACGTGATCAGATGCGCGGATTGACGGCCTCAGAAGCAGAGGCAACTGAGACTTGTCCTCCACCACCCGGATTGAGGCGAGTAATCGTGCCACCACGAGGACCTACTAAGTAGTGGGAATTGAGCATTCCAAAATTGGGAGAAAAGGGGACAAAATAAAATAAATAAATAAATAAGTAATATGGGTTTAAACGTTTTCCTTTTTGGGTGAACTATCCCGTTTGTCTGCAAAACTAATGAAAATGAATTGGCAAAGTGTTTGTGTGTGTGTGTGTGTGTGTTTTGGTCTCTTACCTGCATGCCCTCCTCTCCCTGTCGCAGTCGCAGTAAGCCGACGAGGGTGTGTTCGCTCTGCGCTCGGACGCTCGTGTTCTTATCTTTGGTGTTGTCCAGCAGCGCTTTGATCACCGGTTTGACCAGACTGGGTTCCAGAGCGGGAGTCTCCACCTCCTTCCACACCCACCACAGCACGCGCTCCGTCACCAGCCGAATATCACTCGACTGATTCTGCAAACACTGTGGGAGGAGCCACAGCAGAATGGTCACGCTCACAAATCAAGCTTAGAACATCCATGCATAAATGTAATCAGCATTTCTGATATGCAGCTCTTGATTTATCTTGTTTGGAATGACGTGCGATATATTTGAAATACAGTATTAGATCATATGTATACTGTAAACAGTTTGCACATCTGCCAAATCTGCCGTATAAAACCAGAGCACACTACATGAGATACTGCATCCCAAAATGCAATGCGCACGACTTGTGCTTCCACTGCCAGTGTGATGACTGAATGGGAATCTTTATTTTAACACCTCATTCTTGACTTTATTATTTGATCGGATTGCCAAATGTTACAATGGTTTACAAGCAATGGATTCAAAATGCTAAATTACCAAATTTACTTTTAAGATGATAACTGGACGCCACTCACTGACGTAAACATGTCACACGGTAAGGTCATGTGACAATGTACTGCTGTTTGATTCTCATGACATCTAGCTTGAACACAATAGATATACATGTGCTCCACCTTGCACATAAAGATTACAATTCATGCTTCTTGGATCTTATTTACCTGTAAATCATTCATTTGCATATGCAAATAAGTACATTTATAAACTTCAGTAAAAACCTACACTTCTATACGTTTAAACATGATTTCAATATGAGAACGTGTCATGTGCTTGGGGTGGACTGCTGATGTGTGACGGAAAAAAAGAACAATTACATGACGTTAAAATCATGTCATAACAATAATAACCAGTAGATGGCAGTAGAGACTGTGTGGTCTGATTGTCTGTTGTAACTTCATTTTGGATTATCTCCTTTAGGTTTGATTATCACGAGTTATGTATTTGTATATATAGATATCTAGACTATGTGGCCCGCCACGGTTTAATTTGTCCCGCCATAGTTTCATAATGAACCGAAAATATTTGTATACATCTCATAATAACATAAAAGGTCTCTAATGTTGTGTTTTGCACTGTTGCTTCAGCAAAGCATCTCTCACTCTTGGTCAGTCTCTCTCTCACACACACACACACACACACACACACACACACACACACACACACACACACACACACACAGGAACCAATTATCTAACGTTAACGTTGCCAACTCAACTATATTCAGCATCTCAGGAGCAAGTTCAACGCAGGATGGCTCACAGGGCTCGACATTAACGCTTGTCCGGGACGAGTAGATTTTTGAAGGGGCAAGTGAAAGAGAATTTTACTTGCACGACCGGACAAGATTGATTAAAACATCAATAAGCCGCTATATTTGTGATAGCCTAGGCCTGTGTCACTTATTAGGACGTTCATATCATTACTCTGCTGTTGAAAGTAATCCAGAGTGTAATTTTATAATTGGCAAGTGATCTAGTATCAGCTGCGGCCTGTTTGATTGACAGGTGGTGGGATCTAGCCTTTTAATGTTGCTCTCAAAGTGCACCAGATTGATGCATTTAACTTTAAAATGTACAAAAATGACCCTGGACCCCCCTAGAGGGCCTGAGGTCCACCCACCACAGTCTCACAAAATCCTGTGGGGAAAAAACTCAGACATTCATCAAACTATTATTTGTCAAAAAAATAGTTTGAAGTGTCAGTTTTTACAATAATGTCACATTATGTTTACAGTCAAACCTGACCATGGAGTTACAACATGTCATAGAATACGTACTGTTATAAATTATTTTTCACATATCAAAATTAGGGCTGTCAATCGATTAAAAATTTGAATCAAATTAATTGCATGGTGTCCCGATGAATTAATCGCGATTAATCGCATACACAATTATTTTCTGAGAAAGCCCCTCATATAACAATAATTGAATATATAATGATGAAATAATTATACATATTTATCTTTAAATATTTAACAATTATATATATATATATATATATATATATATATATATATATATATATATATATATATATAAAATAAAAAATATTCAGATAATTAAAATGCATGACATTCTTGTGGCAGAAGAGTTCATCATTAATAAGACAAAAAGTGGCTTTAGAATACAATGTATTGATTATTACCATATTATTGATCATAAGTCAATCATTGACACACAGTTCACAGTAATCCATTACACAAGTGAATTAATCAATCAGTTGGAGATTTATTATGAGGGCTTGTTTAAGGACCCATCAATGTACACCTGTGTCAGACATGCTTGTGTAGAGTCATAAACATAAAATGTTTAGGTCACTGTGTCAAGTTAAATATAGTTTAATACTTTGAACACATCTTGAGATCTCTTAGTTCGCATTTGCGCTCCATCAAGTGTTTTGAACGCAAGAATGTAACGCATGTCTGTGTTGTTGCTGCTGAAGTGTTTCTTCACTGTATAAACTGTGTGTTGCTCATACAGCTGAAGTTTCACTTACTGCCCCCTGGAGTAAACAGGAGGTACTACAAGCATTTCTCAGGAATCTTCCATATACGGGGGCATTGCGATTAATTGCGTACATTTTTTAACGTGTTATTTTAAATCACATATAAGTATATTAATCGCACACTGAATTAACGCGTTAAATCGACAGACCTAATCAAAATTCAATAACTCAAAGTAAATGAGTTTCTTTGTCTACATAACAGAATGACGCAGTGTTTTGCCTGGAAAGTGTGGCTATATAAGTTTTATATTTAGATTGCAAGTCTAGGAAATGTCCCAAAGTGTTGTACCACTCAGATTAAGGAA
The DNA here is from genome assembly GCA_032164185.1 of Moxostoma hubbsi. NCBI lineage: Eukaryota > Metazoa > Chordata > Actinopteri > Cypriniformes > Catostomidae > Moxostoma > Moxostoma hubbsi. The sequence goes on along the minus strand of JAVLUX010000117.1, from coordinate 211,822 downwards.
ACAATCTTTATTTATATAAAAAAAATGTAAATCGGTCAAAAATGACCGAACAGCCCATTAAACAAGGTTAAACAAAATAAACAATGTTTTCAACAATGTAATATATGTTGTACCCCGGATCCAATACTTAATAAAAATGACTTATTTTGACAATCCCAACATCACTAACTGGAAGAATGAAAAAACCTGGTGTCCATCAAGCCATGTCTCTTGACCACAACAGCTTTTTTTTGCTGCCTTTTGGTCTCTTTCATTCTACTATGAAAGCATTATGCATTTTTCATATTCATTTTGCATAATTGTAACTGTGAGATAGGAAATGTATTAATATCCAAGCACACTTTAAACTATCTGTTTCGCATTCAAAAAAAGGCAGTATGTAGTGTGTACTGTGCAGTGTGTAGCGTGCAGCGTGCATCGTGCAGTGTGTAGCGTGCAGCGTGTAGCGTGTACTGTGTAGCGTGCAGCGTGTACTGTGTAGCGTGTACTGTGTAGTGTGCAGCGTGTAGTGTGTAGCGTGCAGCGTGTACTGTGCAGCGTGTACTGTGTAGCGTGTACTGTGCAGCGTGTAGTGTGTACTGTGCAGCGTGTAGTGTGTACTGTGCAGCGTGTAGTGTGTACTGTGCAGTGTGTAGTGTGCAGCGTGTAGGGAGTAGTGTGCAGCGTGTACTGTGCAGCGTGTAGTGTGCAGCGTGTACTGTGCAGCGTGTACTGTGCAGCGTGTAGTGTGCAGCGTGTAGTGTGCAGCGTGTACTGTGCAGCGTGTACTGTGCAGCGTGTACTGTGCAGCGTGTAGTGTGCAGCGTGTAGTGTGCAGCGTGTAGTGTGCAGCGTGTAGTGTGCAGCGTGTACTGTGCAGCGTGTAGTGTGCAGCGTGTAGTGTGCAGCGTGTAGTGTGCAGCGTGTAGTGTGCAGCGTGTACTGTGCAGCGTGTACTGTGCAGCGTGTACTGTGCAGCGTGTACTGTGCAGCGTGCAGTGTGCAGTGTGTACTGTGCAGCGTGTAGTGTGCACTGTGCAGCGTGTAGTGTGCAGCGTGTAGGGAGTAGTGTGCAGCGTGTACTGTGCAGCGTGCAGTGTGCAGTGTGTACTGTGCAGCGTGCAGTGTGCAGCGTGTAGTGTGCACTGTGTGGTGTGCACTGTATAGTGTGCACTGTATAGTTTGCACTGTGCAGCGTCTAGTGTGCAGCATGCAGTGAGCGGTGCACTAGTATTTTGGCAGAGTTCACAATGTGTTTCTGGGTACTTTTAAGTCAGACTCACCTTAACGAACTGTGTGATGATGCGGGGTGAAACAGCATCTCTTCCCGAGCGGAGCTGGTGTTTCATCAGGAAACCCATTGCTCTGATCCCACTGCAGGCGATGGGGATCTACAGCACAAATCAGACACAACATCAATGAATGAGAAAACATTCGGCTGTATTTTGACACAACACATTCACCCGCAGTCATCAATAATTTATCAAATGTTACAGAAAGCTCTAGTGTGAAAACGGCCTCGTAAAGCGCTCTGACATGACGGTACGGTTTCTTACTCTGTCTGCCGTGGCACTAGATAAAACGGCCTCCAGCACAGCAGAGCTGTATTCATCAGCGCACAGCTGATCAGGGGCACACTTCACCGTGATCGCCAGAGCCAAACTCCGCCCGTGACGCACCATCCAATCTACACCAGACACATCCGCTACAGAGAGAGAGAGAGAGAGAGAGAGAGAGAGATATTCAGTGTTGGGGAACATCAGAGGGAATGTGTCATGATTAATCAGAAATGTTTGCTTTGTACTGGCACAATGGCATAAATATTACAAGTCAATTTGATGTTGTTATGATTGTACAAAATGTGATTTAAAATCTGTACGTATAATTTATATCAACCTTTATGACTACAAAGCTGCACATTGCCCTAGACAATATTAGAAGGATCAAACATACAGGCCAAGATATTTTATTCTGGTATTTTGCAGTCATGGGGTATAAAAGCGGATTGATTTCGAACTGTGTTTATTAACAGAAACTAGGAGTGTCGGTAGATTTACATAATTAATACTAATTAGTTTTGTGATTCCAGAGGTTTCAAGATCTGTATGTCATTCAACAGGGCTGGACTGGGAAGAGAAATCGGCCCATGATCTTACATGAAAACTGGCCCAAAACTTGTTGGGGTGGGGGGGGTGTTCGCTGTCCTTTTCTGCATATCGCGGCAGCGTTTTGTGGTCCGTTCTGCATAACGTGGCGGCTCATTTTAGCTTATCGGGGCCCATTTGGCACGTTTCGCGGCCAACCCACCAGCCCGTTTGGTTCTTCCGATGGCCAGTCCGCCCCTGATCGGCCCCAAAGTGCGTCGGCCCACCGGGTAAATGCCAGGTATGCTAGATTATGCATGGTTCGCTGTCCTTTTCTGCATATCGCGCCTCTGTTTTGTGGTCTGTTCTGCATAACGCGGTGGCACATTTTAGCTCATCGGGGCCCATTCAGCACGTTTCGCGGCCGACCCACCAGCCCACTCGGTTCTCCCAATGACCAGTCCGCCCCAAAGTGCGTCGGCCCACCGGGAAAATGCCCGGTATGCCAGATTACCAGTCCAGCCCTGTTATTCAATAAAAATGAGAGTTATAGAAATATGATGTCAGTACTGTATGTATATATGGTCGCTGAATGTGATTTTCCTTCCCATTTATATAAAGTTATTTAAGGTATTTTAAATCATTTTAAGCTTTCTTGAGGCCCCCTTGGTAGGTGGGAAATTGTCACCAAATTGATACGATGCCATCAGAGCATTGAGCCAATGACACCAAGTTTTGTATCAATGCCGCAATTTAATTTAATGATGCAGCTTTCAATTAAGCAACACATGCCTGAACATGCACATTTTACTATCATTGCGTTCTATATGACCCAAGCGATTAAGAGAGTCTAGGTACTTGACTTTAGACCAGGGTCAGAAATTAAGGGGGTGGTGCGCTCCTGAAATGCCCCCAAAATTCAAAATACAAGGGCAAAAAATGCCCCATAGTGCACTCCTCTATGTAGGCCTAATTATACATAATATTGTGTAGAGTATGAGTTGATGTTGATTGAATTTTAAGGGTAAGAGATGATACATTTCCCAGCTAGTTATTCAAATTTGTGTTAATTAATTCAATTTAAGTATGTGATATAAAAGATTGACACCTTTGTTTTTATTTGGTGGGTAAAAAAAGAAAAGAATGCCCAACAGAAAGAGCAAAAGTTGCCCGTAAATGGAAAAGTTCATTTCTGACCCTGCTTTAGACCAAATCATTAAAAAGTTATAAGCACATATACATATATAAATAATAATAAAAAAACACATCACAACCCACACTACATCCTGGACCTCTCTGCACTGGATGAGTGTGTTCTTACCGAGAATATGCTGCTGTAAGACACTCTTGAGCTCTTCTTCAGACATGAACGCACACAGCTCGCCAACACACCCTGCAGAGGCCATTCGAGTGGCGTCCTACACACACACACACACACACACACACACACACGGTGAGGTGAGGCCACACTGACACACTTGCAAAGACCACATCCTGTGCTAAATCACTATTCTAAAGGCAATAAGCACATTCACATTCTCAGTCTTCAGACAGAAAAAGCACATTATAACAACTTATTTAAAATACTTTCTGATTTTGTCACCAAACAGAAATGCAAAAAAACAGCTTTCCCCGATAACTTCCTCTGCTATTGGTCAAACTAATAGATAGTCCCTCCCCAAACTCATGCCATTGGTTGAGGCAATGTTGGGGTGTCGGGCTGGTCGGGCCGTCACATGGTGTTAAACGTTTCGGGGAAAGTCAGTCTACGAATGGCTTGCTTAGAAAGAATTGTTACTAAAAAAATGACACTTCAGCTTTAAATCACTCAGATACTGGAAGGTTTAGTCTTGATTTCCATCCAATAAACAAAACCTAAAAGTAATAGTGTGCAGTACCTCGTCATGTCCCAGCATGCTCAGCAGTGTGGTGGTGATGTTCTTCCTGATGGCAGGATCAACCTTTGCCCCTGCACCCTGGATGACGAACCGAAGGGCCTGTAACATGGTCTCCCTGCACCACAAACAGAATCAGTATGAATAACAACCACATACTAGAGCATGCAAAAGTTTCCATCATGATGCTACAGTGCTGTGGGTGGTTGCTACGGTGCTGTGGGTGGTTGCTATGACGCTGTGGGTGGTTGCTATGGTGCAGTGGGTGGTTGCTATGGGTGGTTGCTAAGGTGCTGTGGGTGGTTGCTACGGTGCTGTGGGCGGTTGCTACGGCGCTGTGGGTGGTTGCTACGGCGCTGTGGGTGGTTGCCACGGCGCTGTGGGTGGTTGCCACGGCGCTGTGGGTGGTTGCTACGGCGCTGTGGGTGGTTGCTACGGTGCAGTGGATGGTTGCTACGGTGCTGTGGCTGGTTGCTAGGGTGTTCTAAATGGCCCAAGTCCCTATACCACAATATTGGAGGTATCATTCATGACCACAGTTGTGCATTGAAGTTTAATTCTTATGGTTAGGAGTTTGTTTAAATCACTAACATAATAGTGAAGCTAGCAGACATCATTAATTCATAAAAAGAAGCCTTATTAAAGGGACAGTTCACCCCTCATGTCATCCCAGATGTGTGTGACTTTCGTTCTTCAGCAGAACATAATGAAGATTTTTAGAATATTTCAGCTCTGTAGGTCCATACAGTGCAAGTGAATGAAACTTTGAAGCTCCAAAAAGCACATAAAGGCAGCATAAAAGTACTCCATAAGACTCCAGTGGTTTAATCCATATATTCAGAAGTGATTCAATCGGTTTTGGGAACGGACCAAAATATATTACATCTTGCCACTGCAGTCTCTAAGCACGGTCATGATTTCAGACTCATATATCTGCACTTGTAGTAAACTCATATTAACCACAATATTAACCATGGTTAATCTATAGTAAAACCATGGTATCTTTATTTCGAGGGATCATAAATATTGCAAGGTCATGCAATTGTTTTGTTTTTTGGACTCAGCAAGTTTGAGTTCAAAACATTTGTATGTTTGGGCCCGTGTCGTACCTGACTCCAGAGTCTTCTGCGTTGCGTATGGCCGACAGCTGTTCCGTGAAGAGTGGGTCTACTTTAGCGTGTATAGAGACCAGCTGACCCAGAGATTCTGCTGCCCGCAGTCTGACCGCCCGACTCGAGTCCTGCAGGGCCTTCAGGAAGGTGGTCTGCAGCTGTGGCAGGAAGGGTTTCAGAGCAATGCCCACCTACATGAGATTAGAAACAGTGCTTATTACGAGGGCCCAGAGACTGCAAAAAGACGACGTTTAGACGAAGTGTATTTAACCAACTGTTTCACGTGAACTGCATTATTATTTTTGTAATAACTTACATGAGCCTATGACCTTTCGACCGATACATTGATGACTTTTCAAGTTTTTTATGACTACTTGATGACAAATTTAATTTATAAGTCATTTTATAGAGATTGCACTAAAAAAAAAATTCAAATAATTCTAAATGGTTCAAAAGATTTTACGTTTTACCATATTTTTATTACATACACTATAACATTTTAAAATAAATTAGTTAAATTTTTTTTTAATCAATACAAAAATGACAAGGTTTTCATGACTTTAGCAACCTTTTAAAAATAATATTTGAAAAAAAATAATAAAAAAAAAAAAATAAAAAATGCTCATGCTGTAAGATGCTGAAAAACAGCAAGATATATCCAACAGCAAAAGTAATCTCTCTGACAATAATGTACACAGACCAGTAATTAAAATGTTGTGGTGACCCCTGACCTTGGCCAATAGTAAAGTGAGCGTCTCAAGCAGAGCCGTTTTCACATTCCAGGCGAAGCGGTCACCCAGGATACGAATGAGAGGTCCGGTGATGTTGACCACAGAGGGGCGGAGCGCCTCCGCTGATGTCAGTTTAATGACTCCGCCCAACGCACGAGCCGCCTCTTCTTTCTGCTCTGGACTTCCTGTTAAAACGCCTTCTCTCAGCACGGGGAGAATGCACGTCACACCCTAAAAAACAAAGGGGAAAAAAAATAAAAATTTGAGAAGAGAGAAGAATGGAGGAATAAAAAGAATCATAATAATACTGAGTACACTACAGTATGTACTGCATACTGTATTTTTGTAAATAGTGTGAGCAACAAACATTCTGACTGTAGTATGCTACATTGTTGTCACATGACCTCATTTTATCTTGCATGTTTAGCATGTTCAGTTGTTTTGAAAACAAACGTGATTTTTATTAGATTTATGCATACAGAAAATGTGCCTGCTGCAGTACACATACTGCATACTATTTTGTGCTGAGTTAGTATGTGTTGAATTTTGCATTTGCAATGTCTGATGCTTTAAACGATTAATTCACCCAAAAATTACAATTCTCTCATCATTTACTCACCCTCATGCCATCCCAGATGTGTATGACTTTCTTTCTTCTGCAGAACACAAATGAAGATTTTGGAAAAATATCTCCACTCTGTAGGTCCATACAATGCAAGTGAATGGTGACCAAAACTTTGAAGCTCCAAAAAGCACATAAAGGCAGCATAAAAGTAATCTATACGATTCCAGTGTTTAACCCATGTCTTCAAGAAGTGATCCAATCGGTTTTGGGAACGGACCAAAATATCTTGCCACAGCAGTCTCTATGCACGATCATGATTTCAGGCTCAATTACACTTCTTTGTGCTTGACGCATGCGCAGAGCGCTAGATGGCAATTGTAATCAAGCTTAAAACCGTGATTGACAAGGAAACTGCTGATGTCAAAATGTTTTGTAAAAAAAAAGTGTTACATTTTGGTCTGTTCTCACCCAAAACAGATTGGAGATCCACTGGAGTCATATTGATTACTTTTATGCTGCATTTATGTGCTTTGTGGAACTTAAAAGTTTCGGTCACCATTCACTTGCATTGTGAGGAACCAACTTAGCTGAGATATTCTTCTAAAAATCTTCATTTGTGTTGTGCAGAAGAAAGTAAGTTATACACATCTGGGATGGCATGAGGTTGAGTAAATGATGGAGAGAATTTTCATTTTTGGGTGAACAGTCCCTTTAAGTGATGCTCACCTTCTTGGGCAAACAGAAGCCAGGTAAGTGTTGACCTTTGACCTCAGCGGCAGCAGCGCGGATGTCTCTGTGTAGGTCATCGATCAGGGCCAGCTGACTGCCAGCATCCAGTTTCTGCGCGCGCACGCACACACACACACACACACACACAGAAAATGTTGCTGTAAATAATATTTCTTAAAATGCAAATAATGTAATTCCCCAACACGGCTTTATTAACCCTCTGTCATAGTGGATCAGTTTGAGTTTCTCGTACCTTCGTGATGGAGTTGATGGTGTCCCAGCTCTGGCTCAGCACATCTGGATTGGGGTCGTTCATCAGTCGCATGAGTCCGGACAGCAGCATGCGTGTGTGAGCACTGTAATCCATACGTGTTCTTGAGAAGTATCCGTTAAGGATGGTGACGGACGCCTGTCTCAGCCCAGCATCTGTTCCACGTGTGGCCTCCAGAAGGTCTTCAATGATGATCCTCTGACCGGCCTCGTCTTCTACAGAGAGGATCACCGTCTGACAGTTACTCAGCTCCTGTAGATGACCACAAACATATAGTTCTATATTTACGCAGGAATAAAATATTTTAAATATTTGAGAAGTGATTGACAGCTGTCGTGTTTACCTGCAGGGCCTCCTCTGTGCCCAGCTTGTCTTTAAGCGACAAGAGCAGCGCTGGTAAAATGACCCCGAGGTGACGCGTCAGAGCGTCTCCCGCCACCGCAGACAGGAAGGCAAGAACACGCGTGTTTACAGGAGGAGCCGTGAGCTACAGAGCGTAAGAATAAACACAGATCAAGAGAATTAAGACAACGTCACCATCTTGAACAGACACCTGAAGTTAACAATAAACGAGAGTAAACAAGAAATCCACGAGCAGGACGGCATGCTCTGTTTAATAATATCTGGATTTAGATTTACCCCTAAACATCACATGACTAGTGAACTGGTTTGTTTACATGTCAATCAAACACTCTCTTCTGTTTAAGTTGGGAGTTTGTGGTCAGGATAAGCTGCAATATGGGCCAGACGTTGTGCTGATAGTTACAATTCTGGCTATGTGAGACATTAAATCTTCAGGTTCATGCACAGAGAGACTGTGATGGTGAGAATTCACCTTGGGCACCAGGTAAGGCAGCACCGAGCGACTCTTCACAGCCATGACCTGTTTCAACCCATCCAACGCAAACTCTGATGTCTTCTCATCCTCCTGAAAACAAACAAACACACACTTCATAGATCCATCCAATGAATGTCCTTGATTTTTCCATGATTTTTTCAGTAATTCCTGATTACTGGATAAGGATAACACATTTTTTTTTTTTGATAATTTTGAAATAAACTTGAATTTTACAGTGTCTGTGTTAGACATATTACATGTTGCTATTATTAATTACTATAGTGATAACAGGAAGGAGGGAAGGAAAGGGAGGAAGAAAAGAATGAATGTTGCATTTATAAAGCACTTTTCTGACACTACACTCAAAGCGCTTTACATAGTGAACAGGGGACGCTCCTCAACCACCACCAGTGTGCAGCTTCCACCTTGATGATGCGACGGCAGCCATAGTGCGCCAGTACACTCACCAGCTATTGGTGGAGAGGAGAGATTGGAGTGATACAGCCAATTAATGGATGGAAGGAAGACAAGGAAGGGAAGGAATGAAGGAGGGAGGGGAGGAAGGCAGAAAGGAAGGAGGGAAAGAAAGGACGAGGAAGGGAGGGAAGGAAGGAGGGAGGGAAAGAAGAAGGAAAGGAGAAGGGGGAGGCAGGAAGGAAGAAAGGAGGAAGGAGGGAGAGAGGAAGGGAAAAAGAGTGAAGGACATAAGGCAAAAAGACGGAGGGAAGGAAGAGAGGACTGGTGGCAGAAAGGTAGAAAGGAGGGAAGAAAGGATAAAAAAGGAAGGAAAGGAGGAAGGACAGAGAGAGCAAGGAAAAAAGAGTGAAGGCAGGAAAGAAAAAAGGAAGTAGGGAGGGAAGGAAGGAAGGAAAGAAGGAAGGAAGGATGAAAGGAAGGCAGGAAGGAAAGCAGGAACAAAGGAAGAAAGGAAGGAAGAAAGGCAGAAAAGAAGGAAGAAAGGCAGAAAGGAAGAAAGGAAGGAGGAAAGGCAGGTAAGAAGGAAGGAAGAAAGGGAGGAAGAAAGGCAGGGAGGAAGGAAGGCAGGAAGGAAGGAAGGAAGGAAGGTAGGAAGGAAGGAAGAAAGGCAGGAAGGAAGAAATGAAGGAAGGTAGAAAGGAAGGAAGAAAGGCAGAAAGGAAGACGGGAGGGAGGGAAGGAAGGCAGGAAGGAAGAAAGCCAGAAAGGAAGGAAGGAAGGAAGGAAGAAAGGAAGGAAGGCAGAAAGGAAGGCAGAAAGAAAGAAGGGAGGGAAGGAAGGAAAGTAGGAAGAAAGGAAGGCAGGAAGGAAGGAAGAAAACCAGAAAGGAAGAAAGGCAGAAAGGAAGAAGGGAGGGAAGAAAGGAAGGCAGGAAGGAAAGCAGGAAGAAAGGAAGGCAGGAAGGAAAGCAGAAAGGAAGGAAGGAAGAAAGGCAGAAAGGAAGGCAGAAAGAAAGAAGGGAGGGAAGCAATGAAGAAAGGCAGGAAGGAAGGCAGAAAGGAAGGAAGAAAGGCAGGAAGGAAGGCAGGAAGAAAGGCAGAAAGGAAGAAGGGAGGGAGGGAAGGAAGAAAGGCAGGAAGGAAGAAAGCCAGAAAGGCAGGCAGGAAGGAAGGGAGGAAGAAAGGCATGAAGGCAGGAAGGAAGGCAGAAAGAAAGAAGGGAGGGAGGGAAGGAAGGAAAGTAGGAAGAAAGGAAGGCAGAAAGGAAGAAAGGCAGAAAGGAAGAAGGGAGGGAAGAAAGGAAGGCAGGAAGTAAAGCAGGAAGAAAGGCAGGAAGGAAGGAAAGCAGGAAGAAAGGAAGGCAGGAAGGAAGAAAGGCAGGAAGGAAGGAAGGAAGGAAGGAAGAAAGGCAGAAAGGAAGGCAGAAAGAAAGAAGGGAGGGAAGCAATGAAGAAAGGCAGGAAGGAAGGCAGAAAGGAAGGAAGAAAGGCAGGAAGGAAGGCAGGAAGTAAGGCAGGAAGGAAGGAAGGAAGAAAGGCAGAAAGGAAGAAGGGAGGGAGGGAAGGAAGAAAGGCAGGAAGGAAGAAAGCCAGAAAGGCAGGAAGGAAGGAAGAAAGGAAGGAAGGGAGGAAGAAAGGCAGGGAGGAAGGAAGGAAGGAAGGGAGGAAGAAAGGCAGAAAGAAAGAAGGGAGGGAGGGAGGGAAGGAAAGTAGGAAGAAAGGAAGGCAGGAAGGAAGAAAGGCAGAAAGGAAGAAGGGAGGGAAGAAAGGAAGGCAGGAAGGAAAGCAGGAAGAAAGGAAGGCAGGAAGGAAGGCAGGAAGGAAGAAAGGAAGGAAGGAAGAAAGGCAGGAAGAAAGGAAGGAAGGAAGAAAGGCAGGAAGGAAGGAAGGAAGGAAGGAAGGAAGGAAGAAAGGCAGAAAGGAAGGCAGAAAGGCAGAAAGAAAGAAGGGAGGGAAGCAATGAAGAAAGGCAGGAAGGAAGGCAGAAAGGAAGGAAGAAAGGCAGGAAGGAAGGCAGGAAGAAAGGCAGGAAGGAAGGAAGAAAGGAAGAAAGGGATAAAGACGTAAGGAAGGAAATTGTGAAAGAGGTGATAGATGGATGGAAACTGTGAATGGATGAATGGATGCAAAACTAGGAATGTAGTGATGAGGAATTGAGAAGACAGTCGGCTGACAGTATTACCAGTTGTTTAAGTAATGCGGGCAGGATGTCATCGAGCGCCTGGTGTCCGATGGTCGCGTGAAGCTGCTCGAAGGTTTTAGCAGCCGCTTCACGCACTTCCTCCAGAGGATCACACAGGGCCTTCCTAACGGTCGGGACCAGAGACTCAGAGAACACCAAAACCTGCCATAAACACCACGGAACGTCAGTTAACAACAACGACAATAACAATCGTATTGTATCTTGTTTGTATCACTGCTGGACCTACTGCATCTCTGCTGGTTGACTTCATTATCTCGCTCAGGCCGATACACACTCCCTGCCTCTCGTCGCTCTTGTCCGAGCGCAGACTCTCCTCCAAGATCGGTATAATCTCAGGCAGGATCTTCTCGCCCAGTTTCCTCACCAGATCACCCAAAGTACGAGCAGCAATCTGGAGCAGCACACACAGGAATCAGATTGACAAGGCTGGAGTGATGCATATTTCAATACATTGTTAGAGACATGAATTCACATTTGTAAGTCTGTCACGTGTGTTTGTGTTGTACCGTTCTCTTATCGGGACATGTGGAGGCCAGGAAGCCCAGCAGCAGTGTGAAGAGGGTGGGCAGGATTTCTCGCAGCGTGCGGGGCGTGTTCGACACCACGATCTTCCACACATGAAGAGACGCCTGTCTCACCACCAGCTGTGTGTCAGAACGTCCCATATACAGGCCAGACAGCACACGGTTGCGTCTCTCTGCACCCAGAGCTCCGATAATGGCCTGGAGAAATTCATTTCAATTCAATATTCATACACTTTTCCACTTTGTGACACTCCAGAAGGATTTTTCCTTCTTCTAATGAAAGCACTGCTGTCAGATCATGTCACAAATGTGCCGACACCAGGATGAAGGGTGGCACCATGGTATATTCCAAGGGCTCATTATGTGGTACCTTGTTGGACTGGGCCGTGCCAAAATTGTCATCCTCCGATGCGGTTTCCGTTGTCATTTTCCCCGTTACCCCGGAGATGTGGAACAGCAGGTCTCCTAGCAACTGCACCGAACTGAATCTAAGAAAGAACAAAATCTCAGCATAAGCATCCATCACTATGACAACCACAGCAGAACAGTTTTAAACTAATGAACAGATCGAGTGACAGTTAGGGTGAAGGGTGTGTGTGTGTGTGTGTGTACAGATATGGTTAAACTTGTGAGAGCCAAATCTTTGAAAATGTCTTCATTAATATGGTGAATAGAAAAATAAAATAATAGACTAGTGAGGTGATTTTAGGTGGTCCTCGCAAGTTAAAAAGGCCAAATCATGTTTTACTCGTGTTTATATGAACAGGATTGTGTGAGGTTTAGAGGTTATAGAAAAAAATCACTACGTCTGTATAAAACTAGGGATGTGAATTGATTAAAAGGCGGATATAATAATGAAATATAATATATAATAATATTATCTAATAATTCAGACAATTCAAATACATTACATCACATACATGCTGTATATTGCGGCAGGAAACGAGCATTTAGACAATACAAAAGGTCTTAAAGGGACAGTTCACCCAAAAATAAAAATTCACACATTTTTTACTCAACCTCATGACATCCCAGATGTGTTTGACTTTCTTTCTTCTGCATAACACAAATGAAGATTTTTAGAAGAATATCTCCATGTAGGTCCATACAATGCAAGTGAATGGTGACCAGAACTCAGAAGGTCTAAAAAGCACATAAAGGCAGCATAAAAGTAATACAAAAGACTCCAGTGGTTAAATACATGACTTCAGAAGTGATATGATAGGTGTGGGTGAGAAACAGGCCAATAATTACTAAAATTCTCCTCCCTGCCCAGTAGGGGGCGATATGCCCAAAGAATGTAAATCAACAAAACAGGAGAAAGTGAAGGAAAAAGGACTTTGATCTGTTTCTCACCCAAACCTATCGTATCACTTCAGAACACATTGATTAAACCACCAGAGTCATCTGGAGTATTTTTATGCTGACTTTATGTGGATTTTGAAACTTTAACATTTTGGCACCCATTCACTTGCATTGTATGGACCTACAGAGCTGAAACATTCTTCTAAAAATCTTCATTTGTGTTTTGCAGAAGAAAGTCATACACACATCTGGGTTTTACATTTTTAGGTGAACTATCCCTTTAAAAGTTAAAATATTGCTTGTTTTATTTACATTTTTCATTCAGCATAACACTTTTATTGGCCCACTTCCCTCTGTGCAATTTTTAATTGTTGGTCTATGAACTCTGGAGTGTATTACTTGGGTTATGTCGCATCTCACTAGTTTTCAGCGCCTATAATCCTAAATGCCATTTTTAAGATGATGTACTAACTTAAACTTAGTTTGAAAAATATGATATCCCAGATCAGTCCAGCTGTCTTTGAGCGCAAAAGGGTGTCTCTGGAAGGCTGTACTGCCTGCTCGCTGATTTGACGAGGTGCGCAGACTGCCCCCTACTGCATCAAGCTTGAATTGCTCCGATAGCAGGAACATTCCTCATTATGGAATTTATATACAGGTCGGGGCACGATTAATAGCCTAACATTTTTCTAACATGTCATTTTCATATCATTAATTGGCACAGATTTAATGTGTTCAATCGCCAGCCCTGATAAAAACCACTGCATACTCAATCATACAGTGAAACAGACATTACCTGATTCTCCAGAGGTCATCAAACAGGCCTTGCTCGAGCTCTGGCAGCAGTAGAGCGATGGCTGTCTCAGCGTACATGCTGATGATGCGTTGACCTGCGCGTAGAGCTGTGTCTCTCACATACTCGTTTTCATCGGCCAGCGCCTGAACACACACACACACACACACACGTTACATCTCCCATCAAGTACAGAGCATCCGGAAAGTATTCCCAGCGCTTCACTTTTTCCACATTTTATCATGTTACAGCCATATTCCAAAATGGATTAAATTCATTATTTTCCTCAAAATTCTACAAACAATACCCCATAATGACAACGTGCAAGAAGTTTGTTTGAAATCTTGAAATCTAGTTCATGCACTATGAACTAACAATGAACAATTGCATTTTTTTTAGCAACTAACATTAATATTGATAAATGCTGTAAATATTGTTTATTGTTTGTTCATGATAGCAAATGCATTTTAATGAATGAAAACAATTCTGTCATCATTACTCGCCTTCATGTTGTTCCAAACCGGACTTGCTATCTTCCGTGAAACTCAAAAGGAGTTGTTAGGGAGAATTTTAATCTTAATCCCTATAAAGTGTAAATGTTGACGATGGAGGCTTTTCTCTATTTTCTTTCTTACATCTTTTCTTTTGTTTTTCTCTCTGGACAAGTAACTTTTTTTGTCCGAAGGACAAGCAGATGACTTTATGTCGAGCCCTGTATAAAGGACATGTGTGTCCTTTGGCACTTTTCCGCTGCACGTTACGGTTCGACTCGCCTCAACTCTACTCGCTTTACGTTTCTGAGCTTGCGTTTCCACTGCAGTTAGTGCCGCCTTAACCTGGGTGGGATTATAGGCTGATCATCATAGGTACACAGCCTCTACTGCTGTGACATCATCTGAAATGCGACAAACATTACTGACCATAAACAATAACACGACCGCTAGCTGTTAGCTACTAGCTCATTGTGCTGCATGGTGATTTTAAATCGTAACACTTAAATTGGCCTGGTTGTTTTAGAAGCTTCCAGTAGCTGGTCAAATAAAAATAAAGTGAAGCTTTCAAGCAGAATATAGAGTTAACGTATCAAAACGTCCCATCCTCCATCGTGGACTCCAACAACGCAGTGACTGAGTCCCGGGCACTCTCCCTCCCATTGCTCGCCGGTCTATTGCCATAGATAGCGTCCATTTGGTCGAACCACTTTTCACTCCGGCCGTTGTGGTCCTTGATGGTTCAAGTTTTTTTTACTTTTCTCTACACTGTTGGTTGGTCCGCTGGTAGCTGTGTGCGGCCAACAGCGGAGACACTTCCTGAAAGATTGCGCCGTTTCGGATCGTTTCGTTCGTCGCTAACGATTGGACCGTCTGCACCTCGTTTATTGACCACGGCGTGGTTTTGTGCTCAGCCATTTCTTTTCACAATTCGAAAGTGATGTGAACAAATGATACTGCTATCGCTGTTGCTAACTTTTAAACTAGCGGGTTGATGTCCCGTGTCGGAAATCCAGTGACGCTGGTAGTGACGATTCTCTCTGACCAATCAGTGATCTGCAGGGTTTTGACAACACATTGAGTATTGGCTCGGCTCGCTTGGAACCTCGACCGAGGTGGTACTAAAAAAGTACCAGATACTATCCACAGTGGAAAACCCCCAAAAATTGAGCAAAGTCGAGCTGTACCGTGCAGTCGAAAAGCCCCAATTGTAGTGTGATTAAATCATCATGGCAACAAAATGTCTAAATTGAAAAGGTTAGTAAATGGTTTTATGTCAACATGCCCTAAAATGACTGTAAATATTACAATATAAACAACTTTACAGCTCAAATAATACAGAAGTATGAATGTAAGTACAGAAGAATGAATGTAAGTGCTTTTATAAAATTATAAGCTTCACATTTCTGTTTTTAAACCCTCCAAAAATTGGCCCCATTGACTTCCATTGTAACTGCTGTCAATTGAGCTTAACTTGTATTGAACCCAGAACATTCCTTTAATACACAACCTGCATATATCTGGTGCACTAACCACTAGGATACGGCGCTGACATAAACTTGTATTCGTAAGCAGGACAACACACAGTGTAACACGCCGTCTTACCTTGAGGATACAGGGAAGGATGGGACCCACATACGGGGTGAATCTGTCTCCAAACGTGAGCGGCAGGTAGATGAACATCATGATGTATCCGTCTCTGACGTGAGAGGCGATGTCGACTTTACTGGCCGTCTGAACCACGTCTGGCATCAGTTTATCAAGCTTCTCTACACCCAATGCTGCCATCACCTCAGCCAGACCTGAAACACAGGAGGGGGGGGGGGCAAAAATAACCCACAAAATGTGGTTCCCGTTTTAATGCCAGGTAGATAAGAGAAATTAAGAGAGCACAAACACTGCAGCATAAGGGAATGTCTCAAATTCGTAACAGCTCTCTGCTGCCCTCTGTTGGTTCAGTAAATTAATCAGGACTGATCTTCTCTCACCTTGAGCAGCACCGGACCGGTCCACAGAGCTCTGTTCTGATGCAAGCGTCTCCATGAGCCACGGCAGCAGATCTTCAAAGGAAGACTCGCCCATCCCTTTCACCATAGCGCCCAGAGCCTTAGCAGACACGGTTCGAACCTGAGGAAGACAGAGACCGTGTTATATACAACGCACAATATTTACAACTCAAATCTTCCTCCTCGGTCCACCCAGAACATTTAATATGATTAAGGAGACATGACTACCCACATATATTAACACCTTTCCAGAATTCGGCAACATGGCACGGGAGGGTATGTACAGACAGAAGTCTCAAAGGAAAAGTTTACCCAAAAATGAGAATTCTCTCATCACTTTCTCACCTTTATGTCTCAAACTCGTATGACTTCCTTTCTATTGCGCAACACAAATGAAGATATTTTAATGGAGATATGAGGAGTTTTTGTCCATACCATACAAGTCAATGGGGTCCAAAACATTCAAGTTCCCAAAAAAAGGCATAACGGCAGTATTAAAGGTGACTCGAGTGGGTTAATCCATGTCTTTTAAAGCAATAGGGTCGGTTTAGGGTGAAAATATAACCTATTTTTCATAATAATTCTTAAAATCTCATTGGCGATCACATTTTATAGCTCGATTACACTTCCTCGTGCTTGATGCATGCGCAGAGCGCTGTATATCGATCGTATCGCTTCAGATATTTCCTTTAGACTGCTTTAATTTCCTTTCTGGAGCTTGACTCCATTGGCTTGCATTGTACGGATATTAACACGTCATCTCTCCATCAAAAAATGGTTTGTTTGGGTTCTGCAGAAGACCGAAAACTCATACGAGTTTGACATTGACAGTAAATAATGAGTAAATAATTTTGGGGTAAACTATTCCTTTAAAGGTACAGATGCAAAACAGCCTGTTTAATTGAGTGATTAGTGCAAGGAATCTCGAAAAACATAGGACAGGGGAAACAAATCTAAACGCTAAAAAATTGTAGACTAAGCCCCTTTTGTGAATTCCTATTGCCTTCCTTACCTCTGGCACAGGGTCCAACAGAGAGGCCTTTAGTCCTGGAATCACACTTGGCAGATACGGAGACAAATCCTGCAAACAAACACGATGTATGAGTTATTATACACTCAACCGTCTTTTTTTCTTTTCTCCCCAATTTGGAACGCCCAATTCCCAATGTGCACTAAGTCCTCATGGTGGCATAGTGACTCGCCTCAATCCGGGTGGCAGAGGACGAATCTCAGTTGCGTCCACGTCTGAGACCGTCAATCCGCGCATCTTATCACGTGACTTGTTGAGTGTGTTACCACGGAGACATAGCGCGTGTGGAGGCTTCACTCTATTCTCCGCGGCATCCACACACAACTCACCACATGCCCCACCGAGAGCGAGAACCACATTAGAGTGACCACGAGGAGGTTACCCCATGTGACTCAACCCTCCCTAGCAACCGGGCCAATTTGGTTGCTAAGGAGACCTGGCTGGACTCACTCAGCACGCCCTGGATTCAAACCCGCGACTCAAGGGGTGATAGCCAGCGTCAATACTCGCTGAGCTACCCACGCCCCCCATTATACACTCAACTTAACGTGATAAAACAAGTACCTCCTGTACTACATATACAGTAATTCAGAGATTATATTTAGAACATGAAGATGACGATTTCAGGGTTATTTCTGAGTTTTTTTCTTGCCTTCTGGTCGGTGAGTGAGTACATGTTTCCGATGATCTGTGCGGCCATCTTGCGAGTGTCGGTGGATCGGTCCTGAAACGCTCTCTGGACGATGGGCATGATGAGAGCCAGAGACGGCGCGTCAATGAAGTGCACAAACTTTGTATCCAGTAGCGTTTGCAGACAGTTCTGCGTCTTCTGAGACGGGTCAGTCAACGCGTCCAATAGGATGGGGGTGATCGCTGCACAATGGACAGAACACCAATTCAGTGCCATCAAAATATCAACCAAACAAATTTAGGGATAAACCGATACATAAGCCAGGCCAATGAATCACCAATAAACAGAACTGTATGGATCGTATCTGTATCGTATAGATATATATATATAAATGTGATTTGTCGCAACATCACTCATTACCCAGTGTCGAGCACCAGAAAACTTTCTAAACTGACAAATGTGAATTTAACCTCTCTTGTGTTCAGAATCTGCATACACCTTTTTGCATTGGCGGGTCAATTTTGACCCGGAGGAATTTAAGCTTATAAATCATTCTTAACCCGATTGTCATTTTAACTGACAAATATAAAAGTTATTACTTAATATGGCATTTTTTAAAATGTAGAAATACACATTAACTCCAGCAAAACCAGCGTGATGCATGTGAAGACATATTTTATCAACATTTGTATGACAATTGCCCCTCTTATACGTTTACAAACTTTCCACTAAATGCCTTTTTCTTACCCAGGATCTCAGGGTTGCGAATAACAGATCCGATCTGTCTAAGCGCTTGCTGACCGGCCTTCTGCACCTTCACGTGAGAGTCTGTCAGAACCTCCGTCAGTTTGGGCACGATGTTCGGCAGACAGGAGGACAACTGTTTCGGTGCACAGTATGCCATTGCACCCAGTAACTCCACAGACCCTACAGAGATTAGAGATATTATTATGACACGTTACCAAAAGGACATGTGTTGTGAATGTGGTTTTCTTACTGTTTTAATAACGAATTAACCCGTTAAAATTGAGAACATTTCATATACAGAAAGTATCAGGTTCACGGATGCTGACCTGCTTTAGTTCTCCAGGATTCCTCCTCCAGTGCCACCAGTAGAGAGGGCAACACCAGCTTCACTCCATGAGCACTGAGATTCTTCATCACGGCTTTAGCGCAGTCATCTGCGGCCTAATACACAAACACCATGAAGATCACGAGATCATGACGCAACATACAGAGTCAAGGACAGACTGAATGGACAGATCAGGTGTGTGTGTGTGTGTACCTCTCTGACATACTGGTTCCCATCACCAAAACACAGCAGGAGATGAGGAAGCACGTGGACAACGTAAGGCTCAAATAACTTGCCCAACATGTTACACAACATCTCGAAAGCGAACAGAGCACCTGTGACAGAGAGAGCAACAGGCTCATTAATATTAATATTATTGGTATATTTCGTTATATTTTTCATCTTTTGTTTACAGTACTTAAAGGGATAGTTCACCCCAAAATAACAATTCGGTCATCATTTACTCACCCTCGTGTCATTCCAAAGCTGTGTGAAGAAGAAATTGACAAAACATGATATTTTGAACCGTTTTTGGCCATTCAATGAAAGTCAGTGGGGTACAAAACAACATTGCGCCCCGCTGACTTTCATTGTTGGGACAAATAAACTCCCAGACATTTTTCTAAATACCTTCTTTAGTGTTCCGCAGAAGCGAGAATGTCATACAGGTTTGAAACGACATGAGGGTGCGTAAATGATGACAGAATTTTTGAGAACTATCCCTTGAATTTAATCCTCTTTGTTGCTTATGTGATTCTGCCATTCATCTATTTTAATTGACTTTATTTTTTCACATTTTCTTGGGGAGATGCTGTGAAGACTAATCAAATTAATTCATTGTTTACAAACAAATAATTGCAATTATGATGTGCTCTTACGGTATATGTGAGAAATAATAAAATAGGGTCATATGTTTTCCTTTTAAGGCTTTAAAAAATGACGAACTTATGAATAAAATATCAAAATATTTCGAAATACTTCAAATACGGTCTCTCTTTTTGGTCGACTTTAGTTTTGGTCAATTTTATATTTACACTTTTGTTTTTGGAACTCATATAAAAAAGTATATTTTATACAAAAATATTGATTTTACTACATTTAAATGATATAAAATGTTATATTGCGCAATAGTGATATACCTCTGTCCTAATTTCTGCTTATTTTTAATCTAAAATAATTGCACTGAATTAACAAGTTCAATGCACTGTCCTATCTTTTCCCCAAATGTACTTTTCATTTTGCACTGTTTTGGAGGGTCGAAAATGTATTTGAATTATCATTTTCGATATAGGGAATGTTGCTGACCCTCTCTGCGTCTGGAGTTCTTCTTGTCCTGTATAGCGTCTGTCAGTGTCGTCATGATGTCTTGTTGTTTAAGTGACAAGATCCCCAAACCCTTCACGAGTCCGGCCAGACCGTACGCCGCTCCCTTTCGCTCGGCGTATTTATCGCTCTCAAGCAGCAACTGCAGGAGCTTCTTCACCATCCCACCAGCATCCTCCTTTATAGCTGGAACCAGAGGAGGAAGACAGCTCGCCACCGACTCCTGAACCTGTGGAGCACCAGAGACCAAAACGAGATGTTAAATCGAAGCGATGTCTCTCTGTGGACCCCTTCACTCTCGCAACAAAGCCACAGGACTCACAGGAACTAACACTTTAGGTCATGTGTCCGTAACTGCCATTACAGATAAATAAACTGACAAAATTGGAAAGTGTTAAAAAAAAAGTGTTTATAAGATTCAAGACAACTATTCCTTTAAGGGCGGGACAAAAAAAAAGGGAAGGAAAGAGCGATTCGGACCTGCTGTGATGGAGTTGAGAGCGCCGTGATGAGCTTGGCCACGATGGGTTTGACTTTAGGATCACTCTTGTCCAGATGTTTGGCCAGAGAGCCCATGAGGATGACCACACTCTGACGTACAGAGTCATAGTTGGCGTCCTGCGGCGCGTTCTTCAGAAACTCTTCAAACACGGGCAGCAGAGAGCTCACGTTGTCCTACAAGACAAAAACATCAAAGATAAGATTAGCAGTATAAGATAATTACATGCCGTGTGGAACGCTTGAAGAGGAAGTCACCATGTGGTACCTTGCCGTGCGTGTTGAGAGCAGACAGCGCCGCGTCCAGCATGCAACGTCGCACCTCTGGGTGTCTGTCGTTAAGCGCGTCCGGCACAAAGAACAGGAAGAGCGGTGTCACCTGACTCTCATCCAGATACTGAGCCAGTTTGTTCAGAGCCAAAGCAATGCCACACCTGCACACAGGAAACGCATCATTTACAATTCATTTCTGTGGAGGAATATTCAGCGATATATTTGACTATTTTCACGAACCACTGTTGATTCCTACAGACGATAATTACGATTACGTCAGTTTGTAAAACGGAAATGTCCTTACACTGGGAGTCTATGGGGCAAGCGTGCATCTGTTGGTCCATACAATGCAAGTGAATGGCTTTCAAGCCACAAAAAGCACATAAAAGCAGCATAAAAGTAATCCATATGACTCCAGTGGTTTAATCCATGTCTTCTGAATCCATCGGTTTTGGGTGACAACAGACCAAAACATAACTCCTTTTTCACTATAACCCTTGACAACAGCAGATCGTGATTTCAAGCTCGATTACACTTCCTAGCATCATCTAGCGCATGAGTCAAGCACTAGGAAGTGTAATCGAGCTTGAAATCATGATCATGTATAGAGACTGCCATGGCAAGATACGCAAGATGTACAGTAAAAAAAAAAAAAAAAAAAGTTACATTTTGGTCTGTTCTCACCCCGAATCAACTGGATTACTTCTGAAGAAATGGATTAAACAACTATCTGCTTTATAATGCTTTTTGGAGCCTCACAGTTTCAGTCACCATTCACTTGCATTGAATGGACTTAAAGACCACAGATATTCTTCTAAAACTCCAAAGAAAGTAATACCCATCTAGGATGGCATGAGGGTGAATTAATAATGAGAGAATAAACATTTTGGGTGCACTATCCCTTTAACTGATGGAGATGCTGATTGCCTTACCTGGCCTCCCATTGGTCAGGAGGAGCTTCAGAAATGACCCGTCCCAGAGCATCCAGAACTGGAGGAGGTCTCTACAGACACAGGTCCATACAGCATGAATCAAAGTGATCACTTTAGGGGAATTATTTGCTCACTCACTCAACAGACAATCCAGAATGGTTCACTCTCAATTCAATATTACATCCATGAATTAAAGATGGCTGTCTGAGCGATCAAGTTAATGCAACGTTTTTCATTTCAACAGATGAAACTCAATCTTCTCTCTGCAGAATTAAATATTAATGTATGGTGCTAAATCTCTAGCGCGTGACACTCACGTAGAGTTTCTCATGGTAGAGTTCAGTGAGTTGGGTCAGAACCATGGCGGATTGGTCCTGGTACTGACTGACAGCGCTGGATAGGGCCTCAGCACAGGCCGACCGCACGGCCTCCTCGTGGTGGATCACGTCTTCGATCAGCAATGGACACAGTTCGGGGACAAGCTCAAGACACAGAGCCTGCCAGAGTCTGAAACAAAGACAAAACACAGCAAGGACTTAATGGCTTTTTTAAGATTTATGAGTAAAATAAGGCCTGTAGTTAAAATTGCTTGAATAGACTTTCACATTTTGTTCTTGAACATAAATTACACACATAAATTGGCCAGTGTTTTTTTTTTTAAAAAAACGATTTATATGCAAAAACGTTTTTCAATAAAATCATGTTCTTTCCTTACTATGATGGGCACCGACAATAAACATTAAATAAATTCCAAGAACAAATAAAAACCCACATGCAGTTTATTGTATAACTAAAATCCCAATAAAATTAAAGAAAAAAAGTCAAGATTTTGTGCATAATGTGGGACTGGGACGAGGAGGGGGGCGTGGCCGGGCCGTGAGAATGCACGCCCGGCGCTGAATTGTACTAATCAGCCGAGAGGGGGATAAACACGAGCCGGAGGTGCCAGTTTGAGAGAGAGAGACACACGTGGCCTCTGTGTGTGTGTGTGTGTGTGTCTGTGTTTGTTTCTTTAAGTTGATTTATGTCATTAAAGTTATGTTGACCATTCTGCCCGTTCCAGCCTCCTCCTTGCCCATCCTGAACCTCGTTACATCGACGAAGTAAAAGCATGTCCAAAACACATCGGGGACTCTTATTTTGAAAGGACAGAGACTTGGCCCCATGACAATGCTCTAAATTAAGTATTAACCAAATTAAGCTTTTAATAGACTATATATATATATATATATATATATATATATTCACCAGATGAGGTTTAATGAGGAATAAAGTTTATTTTTATTCAAAAGATATGAAGTCAGAGACACAGGCATATTTCCATTTAGTTGAATTTTTCTACGCGTGGGTTTGAAATTGAATTTACGGCTAACCAGCTAAATTGATATCTCTGAAATCATATGTTCACAAAAACTGGCATTAGAATAAGGATAAATCAGTTTCAACAGAATAAACTTGAGAGCGTTATGGTCAAAATCCAAAGGAGTTTTTGTAAATGTGATTTTGCACTACACTGGCATGAGTGGCATGACTCACTTCTCTGCCAGCGCTCTGCTCTCCTCCTCCACATCAAACTTTGATACCCAGAGTCTCTGCAACATCTTCAGTCCGTTGGCATCAGAGCTGTCGGTGGGCAGAGCCAACTCCATTTCCAAAAGACCCTTTAAGATTGAGATAGCAGTTCTTTATTAAAAATGATTTCTTAAACAAAGTGGCACAATAAAAATATCTTTAAGGGGGAGCAAAGAAAACAGGGAAGACAGTGGTGTGAAGGAGGAGGAGGAAATAGAAAGATACTGACCCTCAGAGCAGCGTCTCTGACAGAAAAGCACGAAGACAGTAGCGCATCCAGTAGAACATCGATTTCAGCTTGTTCTGCGAGCGCACAACCCTCCCGCCCGCTTGCACTGGCACACAGCACTGTCAGACAGCCTGATGCCAACACCTACAACACAAGCACAACACTATAAAACACCTCACCTAACACTGTGTGTTTGAAAACGGCTGTTTAACGGATCGAGTCTCTACCTGCAGGCGAGGAGTGGACGTGCCGATCACTTTGGTCAAGAGCAGCAGCATACTGACTCTAGGCAGCAACTCTGGACCGTTCTGAACAAACGGACAAAACAAAAGGACAATGAATGAATTCCTGTGACCTCATGTATACAGACATGCATAGAATCAACCCAATTGTGAATGATTATTACCTAGATGTTCCTATAAACGATTAATAAAAACAAATTTCTATAATACACAAGAAAAAAATATCCATCCATTCATCCACCTTCAACTGCTTATCCGAAGGCGGGTCGCGGGGGCAGCAGCTCCAGCAGGGGGCCCCAAACTTCCCTATCCTGAGCCACATTAACCAGCTCTGACTGGGGGACCCCGAGGCGTTCCCAGGTCAGTGTGGAGATGTAATCTCTCCACCTAGTCCTGGGTCTTCCCCGAGGCGTCCTCCCAGCTGGACGTGCCTGAAATACCTCTCTAGGGAGGTGCCCAGGGGGCATCCTTACCAGATGCCCAAACCACCATGGGTGACGTTCGTTGTTTATGCCCAAAAGTTGTTGAGCGGAGTCAGGGGAGGGTGGGGGGGTGTTCGTTGTTCATGCCCAAAAGTTGTTGAGCGGGGGCAGGGGTGGGTGGTAGGGTGTTTGATGTTCAAAGCCAAAAGAGTTTGAGCAGGGGGCTCACAAAAATACATTACACAACCTTAAAGCCCAGGGCCCCCCCCAGGCTTTCAAGGGCCCCCTGGTAGTCAAGGGCCCCTGGGCACTGGCCCCGTTGGCCCGGTCGGTAATCTGTCCCTGAATACAGACATCACCAGAAGAGAACAGAACACCAACAAAGAAAGAAAAATAAAGAAAAAACGTTGCAAAACAGACCGGGTAAAGTACAGAGTAACAATTCCTCTCCAATCTTCTCTTGTGGGTGGATTAGGTTGGAGCCATTTTGGTTACAACCAAAAATATTCTCCATAAGTATCTTAGATTGGTTTCTTGTAGATCCAAGTTTCCCAGGTATAATACATTAAATTGAAATGGAATGTTAATTTTTAATATAACCTCTAATGTCCTATGGATGCCATATCATTAGGGGGAAATCATTAGACACATAAACTAGCTTTTTATTTTCAAATGGATATGTGCATTTAAAAAATGTTTTCACTTCACTTGTAATGAATCCCAGCTTGTTCACCACTTTTTCAAATTCATGGACTATCGCAGCAAATCTGATTGGATGTGCATTTTATACATGTTAAAATGGTTGAATTGTACTAGATTAAATTCTTGGAGAAATTAGAGCCGTTCACAACAACACACTCATGTCAAAGTGATCAGTTGAGAACACACACGTACCTCGTCTATAAGTATGTCACTGGCGTCCGATTGCGCACGCAGCTGTGCGTGTGTGTTGATGATTTGTAGCGCGCGGGTCATGGTGAGCTCCACCTCCTCTGAGGTTCCGCTGCTCTGACTCAACACAGCCTGCAGAAGCGGGAAACAGAAGGAGAACGCCGGTGCTGACAGCGCACATGCATCTGATCCTGAAAAACAAACACAAATACACTTTACGACACACTCGCTCAAAATTTCTTAAAAGTTTTCTGAAAATTAAGGTGAGCTAAACTGGCCAAATTATGTAAATATGGGCAGTCGTATGTTAATGGATGAGACTAAAGGTCGACCAACGGGTGGATTTTGCTGATACCGATAACTTGGGTGGTGGGAAAGGCCGGTGACCGATTTATTAGGCATTATCACTTATACCATTATAACACAGAATTTAAAAGGGAATTCTGTTCCTTTTTGTCTAATTAATCTTTCATTGTGGCTCTATTTAAAACTTCAATGGAAATTATTTATTGCTAGAGTGGTAAAAAAGCTTTCTGTACCTCTGTACATTTTTAAAGCATAATTCCTCAGTAAAACAGTGATCTGATGTAGAGATCTGCACGGGACTGGTTGTTCCATCCCGCTCCTGCAAGTTTCTATCCTGCGCCCGAACCCTCCAGCTGAATTTTACTCCATGTTCACCTGCTCTCTGCCTGCATTAATTTTCTTCCAGATCACTCCCGTTGCCGCAAGCACCAATTTGTTTTCCGCATTTGTAGGGCAAAAGCCGTACAAATAGACAACAAGTGTAAACAAATAATGTTGTATTTTTCTGTTATTGCTGTTATCAACGCATGACATGATGCCCATCTGACTTCACTGAACTTGATTTCTTAACACTTAAATTAACAATTTTCCAGATCCTTTCGATGACAGCATCCACACTTTGCCATACTTGTAAAGCTCCATTGACTATAGCCTGCTCAAAAATTGGATAATTTGATGCATGTGTTGTGTGCACATTTTTAACATTTAATGTACTTGTAAAATAAAATAATTATTGTTTAGTTTTTTTTGCATTCATAAATCAATAATATAAAAATCAATAGCCACATTGGATTTTTTCAGGCTCTTCTCTGACTGGCCACTCCAGTCGGAATTCCCGTGCCGCGAGAAATCGGATCTGGTCCCAAGAAATCTGATCAGGTCCCAAGATATCTGATCTGGTCCCAAGATCTCTGATCTGGTCCCAAGAAATCTCATCAGGTCCCAAGATATCTGATCAGGTCCCAAGATATCTGATCAGGTCCCAAAATATCTGATCAGGTCCCAAGAAATCTGATCAGGTCCCAAGATATCTGATCTGGTCCCAAGATATCTGATCTGGTCCCAAGAAATCTCATCAGGTCCTAAGATATCTGATCTGGTCCCAAGATATCTGATCTGGTCCCAAGATATCTGATCAGGTCCCAAGATATCTGATCTGGTCCCAAAAAATCTGATCTGGTCCCAAGAAATCTGATCTGGTCCCAAGATATCTGATCTGGTCCCAAGAAATCTCATCAGGTCCCAAGATATCTGATCTGGTCCCAAGATATCTGATCAGGTCCCAAGATATCTGATCTGGTCCCAAAAAATCTGATCTGGTCCCAAGAAATCTGATCTGGTCCCAAGATATCTGATCTGGTCCCAAGAAATCTCATCAGGTCCCAAGATATCTGATCTGGTCCCAAGAGATCTGATCTGGTCCCAAAAAATCTGATCTGGTCCCAAGATATCTGATCTGGTCCCAAGATATCTGATCTGGTCCCAAGATATCTCATCAGGTCCCAAGATATCTGATCAGGTCCCAAGATATCTGATCAGGTCCCAAGATATCTGATCTGGTCCCAAAAAATCTGATCTGGTCCCAAAAAATCTGATCAGGTCCCAAGATATCTGATCTGGTCCCAAGATATCTGATCAGGTCCCAAAAAATCTGATCAGGTCCCAAGAAATCTGATCAGGTCCCAAGATATCTGATCTGGTCCCAAGATATCTGATCTGGTCCCAAGAAATCTCATCAGGTCCCAAGATATCTGATCTGGTCCCAAGATATCTGATCAGGTCCCAAGATATCTGATCTGGTCCCAAAAAATCTGATCTGGTCCCAAGAAATCTGATCTGGTCCCAAGATATCTGATCTGGTCCCAAGAAATCTGATCTGGTCCCAAGATATCTGATCTGGTCCCAAGATATCTGATCTGGTCCCAAAAAATCTGATCTGGTCCCAAGATATCTGATCAGGTCCCAAGATATCTGATCTGGTCCCAAAAAATCTGATCTGGTCCCAAGAAATCTGATCAGGTCCCAAGATATCTGATCTGGTCCCAAGAAATCTCATCAGGTCCCAAGATATCTGATCTGGTCCCAAGATATCTGATCTGGTCCCAAGATATCTGATCAGGTCCCAAAAAATCTGATCAGGTCCCAAGAAATCTGATCAGGTCCCAAGATATCTGATCTGGTCCCAAGATATCTGATCTGGTCCCAAGAAATCTCATCAGGTCCCAAGATATCTGATCTGGTCCCAAGATATCTGATCAGGTCCCAAGATATCTGATCTGGTCCCAAAAAATCTGATCTGGTCCCAAGAAATCTGATCTGGTCCCAAGATATCTGATCTGGTCCCAAGAAATCTGATCTGGTCCCAAGATATCTGATCTGGTCCCAAGATATCTCATCAGGTCCCAAGATATCTGATCTGGTCCCAAAAAATCTGATCTGGTCCCAAGATATCTGATCAGGTCCCAAGATATCTCATCAGGTCCCAAGATATCTGATCAGGTCACCAGAAATCTCATCAGGTCCCAATATATCTGATCAGGTCCCAATATATATGTTCTGGTCCCAAGATATCTGATCTGGTCCCAAGATATCTGATCAGGTCCCAAGAAATCTCATCAGGTCCCAAGGAATATCAGTATCGGCCAATATATTTTTTGTAAAATCAGTATCAGCCAAAAAATGTCATATCTGTGCATCACTACATAAACTCCTTTGTACTCTTTATGTGCATGTTGGAGTATATCTATTTAATTCAAGTTTCAGACTATAATTTCAAAATGATTTTAATACAGAAATACTCTCTGCCATGGTTTAAGCTTCATTTAATAAGAATCACACCAAAATCATAATTTCGGAGTCGTTTTAGAAGTGTAGTTTCAATAAACGGTCAGGGTGGGTTGTGGGGGGGCAACTCGACTTGTGAATGTTTGCCAAAGTGCACCAAAGTCTTTCTTTTTAAAAAACAAATAACACCTTGATTTTCATGATGTGACACCTTTAACGTTTGAATTTAAGCTTTCATGATGTGTGATGACACTCATATGCATGTGATACACACCGGTTTTGCCCTCTCTCTGAGGTACAGTTTGTGTGTGCAGCAGTAAGATGGTTCGTTGTGTAGCTGTGGCCAGATCCTCTTGTGACCAAGCCGGATCTAAATCACATTCTGGTTTCAACTGGCGCAAGGTCACCTGACCTACAAGAACCGCTATATGAAGATAAACAGATGATAACGGAGGATTAAAATGAGGAAGCAAAAATATCATAAAGCATCTTGTGCAGCATTAAATGTTATTAACTTAACATCAAATCAAAATAGACCCAATTTACTGGTCTTATGGTGCATGATTCATCAGTCATAAGAGGAGTAAACAGGGTGATTATCAGACAGAAAATGGAACGTATACCCAGATTGTGCAGTTCTTTCGGCATCAGACAGACACCGGCGTTTAGGAAGATGTGTTTGACATGAGGAGCGGCCAGTGGAGACTGCAGGAGTGGCAGAAGAACCTGCAGAACTCCAGGAACATGTATCAGGATGAGAGGAGGATGACGCGCCAGAGCAGACTCCAACAGACTGATGGCAGACTGCAGCTCCGCATCCAACTAACAGAGACAGACAAAGATGAAACATCTGATTTGTTGTGTTTGCACTGAAGAACGAGTCTCGGGTTTGTACGGGTACTGTTGGACCTCTCACCCCCTGTAAAGTCTTGCGGATGCCGGACTCTTTCTCCAGCTGGTTCTGCATCATCTCCTTCTGTTTGCTGGTGAGCTGGAGCTCCTCTTTGATGCCTTTCTTTTTCTTGATCTCCTGTAACACAAACACGCATTCAGAGTGAACATACGCATGCCAGTCCATGCTTACAAAAACACAGTACACTTTATTTTACAGTATCTGTGTGGCACGTATTGCATGTTTGATTTGAGCGACCCGATAAGACCAGCCCCAACAATGGTATTCAATCAATGGCGTGACTTGGGGTAGGACTATCTCTCTGTTTGACCAACGGCAGACGGGGGTGCGTATTCAGAAAGCTGTTTGGGAAACATGTTACATTTGGTGGCGCTAATGCCGCAGAAATGTAAGCTTTAAGCCATACAGTGAACTGCTTCTGGATGTTTGAAGCTGTCGTCAAACACACGCGAACTCAAAAGTGGTTCATTCGGTTTGCCGCCATTTATCTAGACATTGAAGAAATTGCGAAAGGAATATATTACTATTGAACAGGGGTGTAACGGTTTATCGTGGCATGATACAACATGGTTAAATTGAATACGCAAGATGTCCCAACCCTACGTAATGCGCTCTAAAATACGACTGCACACTAGCAGCCACAGGGTGTTGGAACGCCTCGGGGTCCCCCAGTCAGAGCTGGTTAATGTGGCTCGGGATAGGGAAGTTTGGGGCCCCCTGCTGGAGCTGCTGCCCCCGCGACCCGACTTCAGATAAGCAGTTGAAGATGGATATGCATGCACATCCTTTAAATATGCATTTTTTTAAAAGAACATTTAGATATTTTATATTTTAAATGTATGTTATCAGTGACTGTAAGTAACGTTATTCTGTAATTTCAGCAAAGCAGAATTATCAGCTAATATTTCCATTTGGTGTCACCATTTCCCTGTTCTGGTCTTAAAAGTAAAAAAAAAAAATAAAACAACTTTCAAACGTAACTTTTCATGATTCAGAGTTAGTTTAAAGAGCCATGAACTGAACCGAACCGTGAGATGAGTGAATCGTTACACCCCTACTACTGAATACTAACATTTAAAGAGCACCTATTATGGTTTTTCAAATATTACCTTTCATGTAGTGTTTTATCGCTGTTTGTGAATGTAAAAAACTCTGAAAAGTTTCAAAAATGTAAGTGCACCACAAAGTGAGTTTTTGACTCCCAAAAGAAAGAACCGATTCTGAACACCTGAAACGAGTCGTTAGTAATTCCAGACGTACTTCCTGTACCAACCTACATCATTTGATAACAAAAAACCCGCCTCTGGTCTTCATTGGCTGCTCGCGAACAGATTTGACCAGCCCTCAAACACTCCACTAAGCGGTAGACCAATCACAATAGACTGGGACACTGACCAATCAGAGCAGAGTATGCTCTCTGAAAGGAGGAGTTTAGAATGAATCCTTTAGCACGGATCATTGAACGAGTCGTTCTTGACACTGGGGAAAAACAGGTAATGCTGCAATTTAAATTATGAGCAAATGAAAGTGTTTTTTGACCTTGGATGCATGTAAATCTATTGTATGAGACCTTTAAAACTAAATTAGGCACGTTTAAAAACCATAATAGGTGCTCTTTAATATTCAATGTAGTAATAATAAATAATAATATTATCACAGTTGGTATGTTGAATAGTATTTGTTCTGTTACATTTAATTTGAGCTCAATGAATTCAGTTTGTTTACATTCAATTTTACGAAACTTTAAAACTCGGAATTTGGGGGGAAATTCGACAGAATTTGAAAAAAATCAAACGGATTTCATATGGCACCAATTTCATATGTAGGGAACTCTACAAATGAATTACAAAGTACATGTAGTTTGCTATTATTCCTCAGTAAAACACTAAAAACTTTAATGTTCAGTAAACATACAAAATGATCCAATGAACACTACTATTCTTCTACTATTTTTGCAGCATGCATATGCTCAAATCGACCTTAATAAGTCCTGATAAGTGCAGCGGGATGCGGCAGTTTGGGACAGAGAGAGCCACATGCAGCTGCCGCGTGTCGTTCTCTCCCGAACTGCCGCATCCCGCTGAACTTATCCCTCTCCTCGGCTGATTAGCCCGACTGGGGGCCAGGCGTGCATAGTCACAGCCCCGCCCTCCCCCTCGTCACACATTCTAACAGATCATTTGTTGTATTTCTCACCTCTTGCAGCTCCAGTTCAATGATCTGCTCTTTAAAGGAATAAGCTTTATTTTCTCGTTTCATGTTGCCTTTCTTTGTGCTCTCCTGTTGTGTGCTGAGAAAACAAAACCAACAACGTTTACAAGAAACTTGCAGACAAATCACTGAAGTTGCATTGCATCTGTGAGATTCTCATAGCAGGACTCCCACCCTTTTTGACCAATCATGACTTTTCTAGCCATTTGTGATTTTTAAAAATAATTTTGATTCAGACCAATTTGCTAATGAGCCACTTAGAACCATTTTGACCTATTCACTGACTCAAAAGAACAATTTGCTCATATACCGGACATCGCTACGTCTAGCTGATGGAATATTTTTTTGTACAGAAGAAAACAAGACAATTGCATTTTTACTATAGATATTTCTTTGTTCCAGGCCTGGAAATCATCATTATTATATTAACTGATATTTCCGGGTTTCCCATAACCGTTGGAATCCCTATCATTCTTCCCAAACATCACAAAATGCCATGAAAACTCAGTTACGACATGACGTTTCACCAGTTGTTTTCAAGTTACTTTAAAGTGATTTTAACCACTGGAATGTTGTAGCACCGCTACATATTTATATTAGTCTATGTCAGAAAATATTTACTACCAATGGAAAGTAAACCATTTACCATTTACATTTTCTATGTAAACTCCATTTCCCATAATTCTGTGCTGCGCTTACCTATTTCCTGATCATGTTTGGAGCACAAGGTTGGGTATATAGGGGGTAGGAAGTATTGTTTGGGGAGATTGTTCTCCTGGTGACTATTCTGCTGAATGAATTACTAATTTATCAGGATTAGCTCCATTGCAGGGCTGGACTGGTAATCTGGCATACCGGGCATTTTCCCGGTGGGCCGATGCGCTTTTGGGCTGATCAGGGGTGTAATGTCCATCAGGAGAACCGAGCTGGCTGGTGGTTCGGCCTTGAAACTTGCCGAGATAAGCAACAATGAGGCACCGCGTGATGCATAACGGACCACAAAATGGCGCCGTGATATGCAGAAAAGGACATACTCCCCCCGATCAACATAATTTGGCTCACTCCCCCCCACCCTGCTCAACAGTTGGGCCAGTTGTCATGTAAAATCCCGGGACGATTTCTCTTCCCAGTCCAGCCCCGCTGGATGGATTTACCTGTTTTCATCTGTGTTTCGTTACTGTTTGTATATGTGCTTGAACTCCTCACTGTGATCTTTGGATTACTTTACCAGATCTTGTCTAATACACTTTCATACATGTTTTATGACTTCTGGGTTTACATTGGTTCTTTCATTTAATTATCCATTCATACCAAAAGAGCAAGTAGGGCATACAAAAGCTTCAGACCTGTCTTTATTGTGTGTATTCTCCCTAATAAGGGTGAATGTTACAATGTTACCTCATAATGATGCTCTTGTCATAAAGTTCACCCTCAGGTGTCTGCATGATGGCATATTCCTGTCGTGTCACCTGACTTAGCGCGGGATTGGACAGGCGCTGGGTCACTTCATCCATGACACGAGGAAGCAGTTTAGTGGGGGACAGAACCGACAGCGATCCAACAGCGTTCTGAACGGCCTATGGAGGGAGAGAGACAATGTCAACTTCACAAATCTCCTACAAATTGATCCATCAAATCTATCAAATATCACTCTAATTCTGTTTCACACTGGCAAAGCAAAATGATGTATGTGGGATAGCTTAACATAGCCGGTCAGACCTGATTGTCAGTGTTGGCTTCAAGCAGGTGAGGTAAGATGGTCTCCAGGTGTTTGTCGATGAATTCAGAAGCGTTCATCCTCATGGTGGATAGCAGAAACGGCCACAACTCAGACCTGACGGACACTGAGGGAGATAGAGCCAACAACTTGTGTAAAAGCAAGGTGTATTACCACTGTAAAGGAATAATAAATAATATCTAGGAACATCCAAACAAAAGTAATCACAAATAGTGGTCGACCGATATATCGGTTTTACCAGTTATGAGCTATTGTCTGGCATATGCCTGTATTAATTCGAATTCTGGGTCATGTAGAGAACATATAAGGTATAGCCACTGTAAAGGAATAATGTATATCTGGTCATATCCAAACAAAAGTAATCAAGAGTAGAGGTTGACCGATATATCGGTTATCGCTGGGCATATCGCTGGCATATGCCTGTATTAATTAGAATTCTGGGTCATATGAACAACATAAGGGATATATCCAATGTAAAAGAACAATCACATATATATAGGCACAATCAAACAAAAGTAATCACAAATAGTGGTCAACCGATATATCGGTATTACCAGTTATCAGCTATCGTCTGGCATATGCCTGTATTAATTCAAATTCTGGGTCATGTAAAGAACATATAAGGTATAGCCACTGTAAAGGAATAATAATGTATATCTGGTCATATCCAAACAAAAGTAATCAAGAGTAGAGGTCGACCGATATATCGGTTATTCCGGCTATCGCTGGGCATATCGATGGTATATGCCTGTATTAATTAGAATTCTGGGTCATATGAACAACATAAGGGATATATCCAATGTAAAAGAACAATCACATATATATAGGCACAACCAAACAAAAGTAATCACAAATAGAGGTCGACCGATATATCGGCTTTACCAGTTATCAGTTATCGTCTGGCATATGCCTGTATTAATTCGAATTATGGGTCATATAAACAACATAAGGGATATATCCAATGTAAAAGAACAATCACATATATATAGGCACAACCAAACAAAAGTAATCACAAATAGTGGTCGACCGATATATCGGTATTACCAGTTATCAGCTATCGTCTGGCATATGCCTGTATTAATTCGAATTCTGGGTCATGTAAAGAACATATAAGGTATAGCCACTGTAAAGGAATAATCATTTATATCTGGTCATATCCAAACAAAAGTAATCAAGAGTAGAGATTGACCGATATATCGGTTTTACCAGTTATCAGCTATCATCTGGCATATGCCTGTATTAATTTGAATTCTGGGTCATGTAAAGAGCATATAAGGTATAGCCACTGTAAAGGAATAATCATTTATATCTAGGCACAACCAAACAAAAGCAATCATGAATAGTGGTCGACCGATATATCGGTATTACCGGTTATCGCCTGGCGTATCGCTGCCATATGCCTGTATTCATTCGAATTCTGGGTCATGAAAATAACAAGGTATATCCTCTGTAGAGGAATAATCATTTATATCTGGGCAAGAGTAGAGGTTGACCGATATATCAGTTTTATATAATCGCTAATACCCATGTTCCTCTGTGGCCAAAACCCATAATCTGGTTAATCTATAGGTTACAACAAGCTTTATTAGGTGAATATTTAAATATAGAGCATTGCAAGAGAGCCAAGACGTTGCCACTATTGCTGTTTATGGACTAATTCACACTTATTCATGCAAAATGACAATTGACAAGCAATAGCTGATGAACTACTAGTGATGAATCATCAAATACTGTTGATTAATTACTCCTCACAGTATTTATTAGCCCATATGACAATGTTCAATTGTAATGCATTGCAGATGATTGTAAGAGTGCACGTTTTGTTTACATTCTATGTTTGTGTGAGCTGTTATAGTTATTATTGGGATTAAAGTTGCACAATAAACTGCATCAGGGATTTTACAAAAAAAAAACCTTATTAATCGGTTATCTGCGGTTTCCACCATTAGTGAGGTAACAAATATGCAAAGAAAGTACCATGATGTACAGA
The DNA here is from genome assembly GCA_032164185.1 of Moxostoma hubbsi. Classification (NCBI taxonomy): domain Eukaryota; kingdom Metazoa; phylum Chordata; class Actinopteri; order Cypriniformes; family Catostomidae; genus Moxostoma; species Moxostoma hubbsi. The sequence goes on along the minus strand of JAVLUX010000117.1, from coordinate 176,824 downwards.
AAGGTATAAGAACTGTATGAGACTCATGCCTACAGACCGATAGAGGGATGATGGGTAACGATGAGAATATCCAGGGCGACTTTCTCCGCCTCTGCCGGGTCGTCCCAGTGGGCTGCAACTGAGCAGATTACTCTCAGCGCGTCCACCAATATCCGTGGAGGTACATACAAGCGTCCGATCTCGGTCATCTCGCCTGTTTCTGTCTGAAGAGCATCTGATGGCACAATCTTATTTGAACAAAAAGAGAGAGAAATTATATAAATGAGCATAGAGCGAAAATGAAAAAGCAATATTTTTAGTGTCATGGCCACCTTGTGTTTGTTGATGACCACTCTTAGTTCTCCCACTAGGCCGTGAGCCAGACTGGAGCCACCCAGCGAGGACAGGAGTTTCTTTACAGTCTGCTGAGCGCGTTTACGAACACACCACAGACGGGACAAAAGTGCCACCACTGTCGCCTGATAAAACATCCTGAAGAGACCAGACCAGAGTTTGAGCCTCATCATCACACTATGCTTCCTATCTCGCACAAGCACTTATAATTAAATATATGCCACTTTTATGAACGCTTTTACAATTCTGTGTGAAACTCTAAACACTCACTGAGACTTGCTGTTGTTGAGTCTTTGTGGCTGATCAAGGAACAGTCTTTCACACAGCAGCAGGACAGTACAGAGAGCTGCGATTACAGAGATATTAGGTAACGACACGTCTGTGAACTGAGACAGATATGATCCATTAATAAAACGTTTTGTACCTTCTTCACCAGCCTGAGATAGAAACTTCTCTGTGGTGAAGAGAGGCTTCTTCTCATCCAGTACCAGGTTCCAAAAGGACGTCAGTTTCGCTTCTAAAGGCAGAAAATTACATGAAGTTAGAGCCAGTGTTTCCCACTGCTTTTGACCAATTAATTTCCACGACTTTTCCAGGTATTTGTGATTAGGACCATCCCACATCAACTCAAGCTCCCCGGATCAAATATATATATATATATTTTTTATATAGTTTAAAGAAATACAAATGCTAATGAAAGCCAAAATATTAAAAGTCGTGGATCAAGATTTACTAAGTAATCCATTATTTTGTAGAGAAGGGTCATAAGTGACAATTTTCGCCTATGCTTTTGGAGCAACACAAGAGGTAAATAAAATATCCTTAGAAAGGTGTCAGCATCATAGTTTTATTTATACACACAGATATGTAGGTGTATTACCAAAATCAGTTAATTTCTGCACCCCTTGATGCTTTATATGCCAATGGTGAGAGTCCAAAAATGGGGAAAAGCACTTTTTTTGTGCTGTTTTACCAAAGATGGAGTGCCAATAACTCCAGAAGTATTAAAGATATCTGAATATCCTTTTAGAAACTCATTCAGAACAAACTTTTCTTTTTGTATCTTAGTTTTTAAAGCCCTAAATGGTTAAGTTCCAGAGATATGGGGCTCTAAATGTGGCTCCATGCTGTAAATTACCTTTAAGGTCGGACACACAAAATGTGGGTCACATGGTGTTAAACTAGTTATTCTTGTCACATCCTGTTGACTAAATGAAGGTACACTTCTTGATTCAACATATTGTGTACTTCCAATCTTCGCTGGACAGGAAGAAACTCACCTGGCACAGAGTCGAGTACAGACAGTCGACAGAGCAGCACAGCAGCGGCCACGCCCTCAGACAGCAGAGCATGCTGGGTATTCTGGGCAGCAGCTTTCTCCACCGTTTGAATGAGGAGAGGGAGAAACTCGAGCGCCTGACTGAGACAGTCACCTGAAGAGGATGAAAAGACTAACACTATTTTTCCGCACTAAAGGAGCACAAATCCATTTGAACATTCCCAGCGATTTGACAGACCTTTGAACGCCCCGAGCATGGCCTGCAAGTACGCGTGTCGTACAGGTGAAGTGGACGTCTTGAGGGTGAAAGCTTTTTTAAACCATTCCCTTAATTCTGAAGACACGTCAATGGTCAAACGGCTCGTCCACTGAGATAACACAGACACCGCATGTACCAGAGTGCCTTCATGGACTAGACAAAGAGGTAGAATTATATATATACATATTTGCATCTTGATTAAACATTTAATAAACAATTAAATGTCTTTCTCATTACTGAAATGTTTAGGCCTATATATATATATATATATCAGATTAAGTCACCAATATCAGCAAGCCTTTAAAAAGAAGTCATTTCTCACCTTCCTGTTGCAGGTATGGAATGAACATTACAGCAACACTGGAGCTCAGAGACTGAGAGGACGAGCCAGACACAGCGTGATGACTACAACTTCCGATTCCTGTGAAACACACAGAAAATACACTAAATAAAACTAGAATGTGAAGCAACCAATGAGCAGAAAGGATAGACAAGATATTCACCTGAGAGAACACTCATCTTCTGAGCAACAACTGTGAGCTTTCCTTCTGATCCTGGGAAGAAATAAATGATATTTAAGATGAAAAGTATAAAAGTAAGATAAGATAATGCCCAGGTTCCGGAAGTATTTTTTCCCCATAGGGGAATTCAGAAAATCCTCCATAAAACAGTTCTAAGCCATGAAGTGAATCGCTGAGGTGAGGCTCAAAATTACAAACTAATTAAAACTCTAACAAAAAGACAAAAGTTACAAGACTGACCCTTAAACGCATACCTCAGGTCTTTAGAGAGCCCGGACCTCTTTCCACACCCTGTACATCACCCATTTTTTGGAGTTGTGCCCGCACATCTTTAGTTTTACTCAATCTATCGCTTAGAAATAGTGTAACACCAAAAAAAAAAAAAAAATGGCAAAATTGCAAAAGAATTATAATGGTACCAATAGTGTGTAGGGTCTCAAGAGACCCGACCGAGGTATGTAAGAGTGTCTGGGTTTTTTAATTTAAGTTTACCATCACAGGATATCTATTTCGTTGCATCTTATAAGAGAAATGAGTACTAGATAAATACAAATAAATACTAGATCACGTTGACTTTCTGTGCAACCATGAATTATCAACAATGGTGAATAATCCGGATTTTATGTGTTTACACATGCATAACATAAATGCAAAGGTGGTGCTATTGTTTCAATGACTTACATTTGACATTTCTATTTGATGAAGAAACAACATGGACGTAAACTATAGCAAGTTTAACACATGAACAGTAAGATATGACTATTGTCATTTGGGTGCACTACTGAAATAATGTACGCTGTTCATCTATTTAGACTCAACAAGTGCCTGAGAAGATACACATAAGATACACATAAGATACACATGGATTACATGTGTATATTGTTGTTTTGTGTAGCTTAATATGTGTTTGACAGTCTCATGTGAAAATAATGAATCCTGTTCTTGATTTATCCTGATTTGTTCCAGTGTCTCCTTAATTTATGAAAAATAAATCATCAAAATATATTTTTCTTTTATTGTTTTCTAATTGTCTTTTAACACTATCTGTGTATTTTGCACATCCATTTTTGATAGATAGAAGTGCCGGGTCTCTAATGACCTGAATATGTCATAGTTTGGGAAAATTACCTTATTTTTAAGGGTTAATGAAGGAATGAACTATAATCCTATAAAACATAGCAAATTATGCAAATTAAAAACTATCGAAAACTATTTTCATTTTATTGCAAAATATTTATATATATATATATATATATATACACACACACAAATATAAAAGTAGTTTAGGTTACACTTTATTTTAATGTGTCCTTGTTACAGTGTAATTACTGATTATTACTATTTATCTACAGGTACTTACTAATATGTAAATGATGAGAGAATTTAAATTTTTCGGTGAACTACTCCTTCAATACCAAATAAAAAGGCAATTGAAATCATCATGATATCTTCAATGTTGCTTCATTTTAAATCGCCAAATATGAAATTACGCAGAATATTTTGCTCAGCTCTCCTTCCAAGCAGACTGAAAGTGTTGTATTTAAATGTGTGTGTGTGTGTGTGTGTGTGTGTGTGTACCTCCGAGGATGCCGAAGAGATTTTTGACAAGGTCGTGGATAGCGCTGGGGTCACTGCACTGTTGTGACAGATTCTGAAGAGCCTCGACAGCCTGCTCCATCACCTCGGTGTTATTCGCCTTCAGCTGACCTGCACACACACACACACACACACACACACACACATCAATCATCACACCAGCAATAACAACATTTTCTTGTGTGATATTTGGACCTTCAGAGTTCTGGCTTGCATTGTATGGAACAACAGAGCTGAAATATTCTCCTAAATCTTCATTTGTGTTCTGCAGAAGAAAGAAAGTCAAACACATCTGGGATGGCATGAGGGTGAGTAAATAATGAGAGAATTTTAATTTTTTGGTGAACTATTCCTAGGCTAGTGTCAAAGTACTTTGTAAAGGAATATTACTCTGAATGGGCTACTTTAAAATGCTACTACCATGTCTATGACTGTTGATTGTAACGGTTTGGGTGTAAGCATACATGCATTTTATTGTGTAGTGTGTTTGACCGGCCTGTTACGTAGCCTATAAATTATGTGCATAAATCGCTTCGGACTGTAAGTCACAACACCTTTCAGATGATGAAAAAACCTCCACTTATATTCCGGAAAATACTGTACTTTTATCAGGGAATTAATGTAAAGGTCAGGAGACATGATCAATAGCGTTAATTTTCTAACGTGTTATAGTTGACATAATTAATCAAAAATAAAATAACGCATAACATCGACAACCCTACTAATATCACATCACTGATCCTGATGACTCACTGGCGATGCCTTTCCCGATATCCAGAGCGTACTGACTCAGATCAAGAGTGACAGATGCCAACATGGATGAGATCGCTGGAGGAAAAACAGACAAAAAGAGAAGGAAAAGTGAGCAAAAGATGATTAAAAACGACAGTTCACACACACACACACACACACACATATATATATATATATTATACAGTTGAAGTCAGAAGTCATTAAAACAAATTTTTTAACCACTCCACAGATTTCATATTAGCAAACTACAGTTTTGGCAAGTCATTTAGTTTAATTACTTTGTAATTTTTCCAACAATTGTTTACAGACCGATCGTTTCACTTTTAATTGACTATATCACAATTTCAGTGTATCTGCGGATGTTTTAAGGCCTACATTCAAACTCAGTGCCTCTTTGTTTGACATCATGGGAAAACCTAAAGAAATCAGCCAAGACCAAAGAAATAAAATGGTGGACCTCCACAAGTCTGGTTCATCTTTGGGAGCAATTTCCAAACACTTGAAGGTGCCACATTCATCTGTACATCAATAGTACGCAAGTATAAACACCATGTGACCACACATCCATCATAACGCTCAGGACGGAGAAACATTCTGTCTCCTAGAGATTAATGTAGTTTGGTGCTAAAAGTGCAAATCAATCCCAGAACAACAGCAAAGGACCTTGTGAAGATGCTGGAGGAAACAGGTAGACGAGTATCTAGATCCACAGCAAAAGAGTCCTATATTAACATAACCCGAAAGGCTGCTCAGCAAGGAAGAAGCCGCTGCTCCAAAACCACCACATAAAAGCCAGACTACAATTTGCAAGTGCACATGGGGACACAGATCTTACTTTTTGCAGAAATGTCCTCTGGTCTGATGAAACAAAAACTGAACTGTTTGGCAATAATGACCATCGTTATGTTTGGAGGAAAAAGGGTGAAGCTAGCAAGCTGAAGATCACCATCCCAACTGTGAAGCATGGGGGGTGTCAGCATCATGTTGTGGGGGACGCTTTGCTTTAGGAGGGACTGGTGCACTTCACTAAATAGATGACATCATGAGGAAGGAACATTATGTGGATATATTGAAGCAACATCTCAAGACATCAGCCGGGAAGTTAAAGCTTGTCGCAAATGGGTCTTCCAAATGGACAATGACCCCAAGCGTACCCCCAAAGTTGTGGTAAAATGGCTTAAGGGCATCACAAAACCCTGACTTCAAACCGATAGAACATTTGTGGGCAGAACTGAAACAAAGAGGCCTACAAACCTGACTCAGTTACACCAGTTCTGTCTGGAGGAATGGGACAAAATTCCAGCAACTTATTGCGAGAAGCTTGTGGAAGTCTGCCCAAAAACATTCGACCAAAGTTAAACAATTTAATGTAAACTTCTGTCCCACTGGGAATGTGATGAAAGCAATAAAATCTGGAATAAATAATTCTCTCTACTATAATTCTGACATTTCACATTCTTAAAATAAAGCAGTGATCCGAACTGACCTCAGACAGGGAATGTTTTCTACCATTAAAGTCAGGAATTGTGAAAGAGCTTAAAGGTTTTTGGCTAAGGTGTCTGTAAACTTCTGACTCCAACTGAATACAAGCAGATTTATAAGGAATAACTGGACATGATCAGTGAGAGTTTTCTTTGATTACGAAGCATAATGCACCGCTAATCCACGGTTTAATAATTCCTGAAAAAACTCATCCGATCCAACAGCGACTCACTCTGCATGGAGTTTTCTGGGCTGCGCAGCAGAGCTTTCTGTAATGTGGGCAGCAGTTGTTTCTTAAACTCTGAGTGAGACACGTGACGAAGCAGAGAGCCACTCTTCACCTGAACACACACAATAACAAATAACAAATAACAAACATGTTTCAACCATTTCGACACTCAAGCGGCTTTTAATTCAACACAATAAACCAGAGGAGATTCTCACCAGTATGTGCTGATGTGGTCTGGTCTTGCTCATGAGGACGGTCTTCATGTAGAGATCCAAGAGGGCCGCCTGAAACGCAACACAATGAAAAGCTCAATATGCTTTGAATCGGTTTCATGTATATGACACAAACCGAAGGTGTGCAGCTGATGAGTTTGTGTTTGTCACCTTGTGTTTGTCAATAGTTGCGATGTCTTTCTGTGCAGTGCAGAAGTCCACACACAAACCCAACAGCGGTACTGACACACAGTTCTGATCCAAACTCAACAGAGTGCTCATGTACTGATCCACCAGACACGGATTCTGGAGGAACATCGAGGGATATTTCTTTAAAACGGCAAGCTTTCATTTGCGTGAACGAACACCGACAACGGATTCGTTTACTTTACCTCCTTCCACAGTTTATTAAAGCGTTTGCTGATTGACTTGAGGGCGTTCCCTGAGACTCCGCCCACCGCCTCTGCCAGCAGCAAACTCTGAACTTCAATCTGGATGAAGATCAACACAATCCTATAAACACATGCATGTCTGTTCTCCCTGCTACAAGTGTCAACCCCAAATAAAAAAGGCTGGTGTACAAAAGTAAACAATGAAATGTTTTTACTCTGAACAAATCGACCAGTTCTGAGACAAACAGGACTTACCAGTTTTTTCCAATTGGAACCCTCTCTCTTGTCCGGGGTGGGAAAGACGGCGCAAACTATCAGACAGGTCCAGGGCAGAGCGCAGCACGCCCCAGACGCCGTGCTCTTCCTGTACACGTATGAAACGAGATCAAATGTTCTTTCTGTTCATAGATCAGGCCGGTTAACATCTGATAACTCTTGCGGACACTTACCCAGGCATCACACCCTTGCTGACCAACCCACAGCTCAGCAGGCCGGGAAGGAGGTTGGTTGCTATGGCATCCGGCTGTGATTGTACCAGCACCTCGACGACCGAGAGCAAAGCTCGGCGAGACGCAGCATCCCTGAGGAGACGAATCAAACCAACCTTTATTAGAAGTAAATTAACGTGGTTTAAAGGAAAGAAGATGGAAAGCTGGTTGTACGTACCTGTATCTGTGCAGGGTGAGATAGAAGAGCTTGCACAGTCCTTTGATGGCCGGCTCAGGAAGGTCTGAAGGCAGACATGAACTCATTTTAATCAGTTATAACAGCAGTACATTTAAAGATATGGCAGTGGTTTCCATTTCCAACTGGGCATAAGGTGGGGATGAACACAGTACTAAAAAACGAACAAAAATGACTTTAAAACCGAGACATAAAAAAAATGAAAAATACACATTTTTCAAGGAGATGATCACCAAAAATTTAAATTAGCTCATAATTTTTTCACCCTCATGCCATCCTAGATGTGTATGACGTTCTTTCTTTAGCAGAACACAAATTAAGATTTTTAGAAGAATATCTCAGCTCTGTAGGTCCATACAATGCAAGTGAATGGCAAACAAATCTTTGAAGCTCCAAAAAGCACATAAATGCAGTATAAAAGTAATCCAAACAACTCCAGTGGTTTAATCCATGTCTTTTGAAGCGATCCAATTGGTTTTGTGTGAGAACAGACCAAAATGTAGTCCATTTTTAACTATTATTCTTGACATCAGCAGTCTCCCTGGCAGTCATGATTTCTAGTTGGATTACACTTCCTGGCATGATCTAGCGCTCTGCATATGCGTCAAGTTCTAGGAAGTGTAATCGAGCTTGAAACCATGTTACATTTAGGGCTATTCTCACCCAAAACCAACTTGGATCGATTTATAAGATATAGATTTAACCACTGGAGTCATTTGGGTTTGTTTTTTTGCTGCCTTTATGTGCTTTTTTGAGCTTCAAAATATTGGTCACCATTCACTTGCATTATAAGGACCTACAGAGCTGAGATATTCTTCTAAAAATCTTAATTTGTGTTCTGCTAAAGAAAGAACGTCATACACATCTGGGATGGCATGAGGGTGAAAAAATTTCCATTTTGGAGTGAACTATCACTTTAAGCAGATGAACTCACCATTTCCTCTCACACATTCCTTCAACTCTTTGAGAATTTCTGTGCGCTCTTTAACGCTGGATGACGTGACTTTCACGGCAAATCTCTTCAGTGTGTCTGAAACCTGCCCCTATGAATGCCAAACACAATATAGACAACCATCACATGTGATCCATTATCAAAATCAAAAGTGATCAGATGCACAGAGTGCAATAAAAACAGGAGTCTCAACACAACATCGTAATCATTCGTCATATGTTTGGGTTTCAAGATTATGATTTTTTTTTGTGTGGGGATCACCATCTGGATCTCCTAGATGCCTTAGTTATGATTTTTGGTATAAGAAACTAACTGTAAAAGTCCTTAAAGCTTCTTACACCGTTTGAAAAATATCTCGCTTTATTCTTATGTTTTTGCGGTTATAGTTTACAGACGTTTGGACAGCAAATCATAGTGGAAACAAAGAGCAGTGATGTCATCATCAGACACCACATTCCGGATTTCCATATTCATGTACTCCAAAAGAAAACCAAGTTATTAACATAGTACATTTCCAAAAACATGGCTTTAAAGTAGTACATCATCAACTTTTTTGTTAGTGACCGCAGTGTATCTGAATTAGTCAACAGTGTTGGGTCAGTCACTATAAAAGAGTCATTAATTACCAACTAATTAAATCTTCTACAGTGCAATTAGATTACTGTACTAGTTACTCAATCTGAAATTTGACTAATTACTTTCTAAAACCCTTATCAATCTCGACCAGATAAACAACAGACATGAAACTGTTGTTTTAATGCTTTCAAAATAAATCATATAAAATCAAATAAATTATTCATGAGCTGGCCAAAGAATTTAAGGGGCCAGCGTTAAATTAGAAAACATGTACTTTAACATTACACGTTTAATTTCACTATTGTTTTATATAGAATTATTCTAGAGTCTATACAGTATTTAAAGCAACAGAAGTAAATGTAATAAATTACTGAAAAATTAAGACAAATCCCTTACTTTACTTTTTCAATGAATAAAGTAATTTACGGTCATAATTACTTAGTCACTGAGTCAACATTACATACACATAACAGTAAATGATATACGTAAAATAGCTTGTAAAAGTCTTAGTCTTGCTGTAATTACAGTGATGAGTTTATTGTGTACATTTGTAGTTATTATTGGTCGGTTTGCTATTCTTAATAAACACTATTTACACAATAATGCACTAACACACTGCCAGCGCTTTTTAATGTGCTTGGACGTCGCGCACTGGCAGAATAAACGCATTCTTCCTTGAATCATACAGTGAAGAGAATCGGATGAAAAGTTTGTTTCTGATGTTCATGCTGCAACTGATCGACTCACACAAACATGCGTGTCCGTTGCCATCTTGCCGGTCTCGTTCTGGAAAGGATTTATGTCGTCACTTCCGGATGATTACTGTCCTCATTCATGTGGTGCTCCAGACCGGAACAGCGCCTCCAGAGGGCGCCAGTGCGACTGCTGTTACCGACACAGCCCCATTGTTATACAAGTGAGAAGTTCTGTTGCTGCTAAATTCACAACTTGAGGACGGCAAAACCCTTTTCTCTCGCTATAATATTTTTTTAGCATCGTATTTATATAATTGAAGGAGTGTAGCTGTATTTATTTATTTAAAAATAAATTAAAGTAATACTTAAAAAAAAAACGGATTATGTAATTATTTATTAATTTGACTGTGGGATGTTGGATGCTTAACCCTTGTGCGTTGGTAACAAAAATGCCATAATAATATTATATATTAATATTATTTTCCACTTTCAATTAGTTTACATTTTTTTAACCAACATCAGTCCTGATCATAACTACCAAATATTCATTTTCAGGATTTTAACTCTTTACATGCCGGTGCCACTGTTGTTGTTTTTATGAAAAACAAATACTTATTTTCCATATAATAAATGCGACGATGGTTTATTTTGGATTACCACACTCTGGGATATGTCAATGATTAGCAACAACACTGATTTTAATGCATTATTGTCCGTGTCAAAAAACTTCCATAAAAATATTATATATTGATATTATTTTTTGATATTTAACTACCAAATATTCATTCATTTTCAGGATTTTAGCCCTTTAAATGCCAGTTTGTTTACATAATTCCACTGTTGTTTTTCACACACACACACACACACACACACACACACACACACACACAATGTTATCTGCATCATTTATTCAATTGGCCTGCTGTGCTCTATAACGCAACAACTTGAAAATATGTGAAAAGCTTATATTTGCTCCATAGGCTAAACATGAGGAAAATGGCGCCATCTGGTGGACAATATTAAAAATGTACATTTTGCAGCCGACTCCGGAATGAAAGCATAATATCATGTAATTAATGATGTTATGCTTAAATGGCACTGGGATCAAATATTACAGTTTTAATGGATTTCAATGGGGACATTTTTGTCCTGAAGTTCCTGAGTGTAATTATTTTGTGTACACAGTGTATTATTGATGTATTATAAGAACCTTGAAATATAAAAATTCCTCCCAAAATACACATCTATGGCAAAATATATGCCGTTGGCATTAACACATAATGACTGAAAAAAAATAAAAAGTCAAAAATGTCCCAAAGGTCACACAAGGGTTAATTATGTGTTAAAATGTGGAAAAATAATATACTTTTTTTTTTTTAACTACATTCACAAAACAATCACTTTTTATTTATATTTCCTCACTGTATGTGTATGTCTTGTTGAATGTCTATTTTATTCCTGCATTTTATATTATTATTAATATTTAATTATATTATCTTATTTTTTAGATATTATCATGTCATATCATATGATTATCATTTCATATTCGACTCGCCGAGGAGCGTCGGGGTCCCGGGGCCTCTTTCCAACGAGCCCGGCCCCGAGGTCGTAGCCCGCCGGGTTCCCGAGATACGGGCGTTCGACCTCCACGGAGCCCATTGACATCTATGGTAAAGTGCCCAAACAGCGTGTGGGTGGTTTTCGTGCCGTATCTCCGGACCCCGGTGGGCTAAAGAGGCGGGGTGGGTGTCGTTGGAAAGGTCCGTGGGTCGGTCCAGTCCGGGAGGAAGGGGCGGTTCTCGGGGGGCCCAAGCTCCGCTTGTGTGTGGGCTAGTGAGGCGAGCCAGGGGTCCTCGGATGCGTCTCGGGCAGCCCTTTCGAACGAGCCCGGTCACGAGAGAGTGGGTGGGGCTCGGGAACCAAGGGCGCGAGAGTGCAAAATGCCATCTCGGGCCCCTGGGGGGCCAGTGTGTCGGGGCCGGCGTCGCAGGAGGCGTCTCGCCGAGGAGCATCGGGTCCTTGAATTTGGTGTCCCGGGGCCCCTCCGTTCCGGAGACACGGCCGTCTAAAGCTTAGTCTCCCGGCCAGGGCGCACTCATACGAGAGACGAGGCAGGGCTCGTTCGAAGGGTCTAGGAGAGCCGCGTCGGACGAGCCGTGAGCGGGGTCCAGGGTCGCTCCGGTTCGGGAGGCAGGGTCCCGAAAGCGTTCCGACGCGCCGCTGGTAAGGTACGGGGTGGGGGCACCGTCCTGCGCGCCGGTGCGCTAGAGAGTCCAGGCTTGTTATATAATATATATTATATAGGAAATCTATTATTAATAAATAAAACAATAACACCTTTTTCTATCAAAGTTTTGTTATTTGCATTGATGCATTTTTGTATATATGTGTCAAACAATCATGCAAAAAGCACATGTTTAAAATGCTGAATGGCAGAAAACAGATGATCGGATATTATAATTCCTCTACTTATTTTTGCAGAAAGACAAAGTTTTTGTCCCACACAGAATTATTGTAATTAGATTAACATTTGACACTGAAGGTAACGGCCCACATTGTAATAAACAACCACGAGAAGAAAACATATTCAGTGCATTAAAACACCACATTTATTTGTTTATATCATGAATTGGTAACCAATACTCACAGAATAAAATGTGACAGTGTTACAGGAGAAAAATAATTATAATATGCATAGCCGTGTTCACATTGGGTAAATAATATCATATATGAAGGGAAATAAAATGTTTATTTAAAAGAGGAAAAAAAGGCTTCAGATCCATTTTTTTTAAGATAATAAACATATCTCAAGATAAACAAAATCAAATCATTTAACCAGTGTAAATGTGATTAAAACAGATACAGACATCCTCATCTCCACTGCAGGTTCTTTTGGCACATCAGCGATTAGGAGTGAGACAAACCGTGAAAAACAAGAGCAATCATTACATTTGAGTAATCAAATAAGGCATTTAAAGCGAATTAAATCAAAGTCTACTTTCAAAGTAACATTCGACACTTACAGATATCTGGCACATTAGGTCATATAAAAGCTTTCATATAATAAACACTTGCTGGTGCATAACATCAGATCTTATTTGTAATCTTTGTTGACAGGATCCAGAAGGCAATGCCATTCCAGCACAGCTCTGGGAATACTCGGAAAATACTTCTATTCCAGTTACAATGTTTCTAAAAATGAAAACAAGTCTTCACCATTTCACCCCTTTTGCAACATCACGGCAAGTTCTCAAAACTCGCCCGCTACCATTTCTGAAAGACACTTAAGACTTCCATGCAAAACAGACACAACTAAAAGAGACACGAGTAGAATATAATAATACAGCAGATTTCATCTCGTCTGAGAGTGAGAAAGTATCAGACACTCATTTCAGAACCGATCATATTCTGTATTCAAGGGTTGAAAATTGCACAGTATTGTCACAGCTATTAATGAACAATTTCACATCGGACTTTCATTAAGTGGATAATTACATTTAATTGAGTGACACACACACACACTCGCACACACACGCTCTCTCTCTCACACACACACTCTCTCTCTCTCTCTCTCTCACACACACACACACACTCTCTCTCTCTCACACACACACACACACTCACACACACACACACTCTCTCTCTCTCACACACACACACACTCTCTCTCACACACACACACACACACACACACTCTCTCTCACACACACACACACACTCTCTCTCTCACACACACACACACACACACTCTCTCTCTCACACACACACACACACACACACACTCTCTCTCTCTCTCTCACACACACACACTCTCTCTCACACACACACACACACACACACACACTCTCTCTCTCTCTCACACACACACACACACTCTCTCTCTCACACACACACACACACACACTCTCTCTCTCTCTCTCTCTCTCTCACACACACACACACACTCTCTCTCTCTCTCACACACACACTCTCTCTCACACACACACACTCTCTCTCACACACACACACACACTCTCTCTCTCTCTCTCTCTCTCTCTCTCTCTCTCTCTCTCACACACACACACACACACACACACACACACACACTCTCTCTCTCTCTCTCTCACACACCCACACACACACACACACACTCTCTCTCATACACACACACACACTCTCTCTCTCACACACACACAACACTCTCTCTCTCTCTCTCTCACACACACACACACAACACTCTCTCTCTCACTCACACTCTCTCTCTCTCACTCACACTCTCTCTCTCTCTCTCTCTCACACACACACACACTCTCTTTCTCTCTCACACACACACACACACACACACTCACTCACACAATCACACACACACAAATACACACACACACACACACACTCGCTCTCTCTCACACACACACACACACACACACTCTCTCTCTCTCTTTCTCTCTCACACACACACACACACACACACACACTCACTCACACAATCACACACACACAAATACACACACACTCACACACACACAATCACACACACACACTCTCTCTCTCTCTCTCTCTCTCTCACACACACACACACACACAAACACTCACACGTGCATAAAATAATGTGTATTAATGTTGACTTGTCTCTCAGTTTGCAAAATCAAAAGAAAATGCATTTTCAGAAACGCACTTCTAATGGAAGTCTATGGGGCATGTGTTTAAGAGTTTAACCGCAGAAACTTTAAACTTGTATTTTTGTGAAAGCATTAACATGAGTTAATCAATAACATCATTAAATATCAATGATGTCTTCCCTTTCTGGTACCCTTGCACGAGTTCACATGGTCCTGACATGAGTCTCATGTTAACTGCTGTATCGTTTAAACATTATAGTTATACTTCAAACAGTGTGACCGTTTTATATTATCAACGTTTCTTCATGATGTGCACCAGCGGCGGAGACCACACACATTTTTATTATTATGACCGTCCAATCAGATTATTTTTACACAATCAATAATCAATGCTTTGTTCATCATAAGTGCAGTTTTAGTGTTTCATTTACACACATTGGTCCTGCACACAAACACCTGTCAGTGATTAATTGATTTATGCAATTGAATTAATTGATCAAAAATTAATTGATCTATTTTATGCATTCATTTCAAACTGTACATCATTACATATTAGATTGATGTAATAGTCCTATTTAGGTTAATTGATATAAGTAGAGCTTTTTAATTAGGCTACACTCTATTAAAAGATAAATAAAACATTTCATTATGATGTCACATCGCATACGTCTGCATAACGTGCAAGACATTAACTGTATTAAATGGCATGAGGTGTAATTTTGTGATTGTCCTGTAGGTGTCTGCAAAAGTCAGATATGTCCCTACTCCAGTACACCAGATCTACGGCCATTATCAAGTATTTAAATTATGATGCCTTTGGGAAACAGCCCATAATTGTAAGACGATTCGTACAGTTGTGCTTATAATGCTCCGGGGAAGTGACGAGCAAACGGCATCTTGATGAGATGGTTTTATTTGCATGCTCTGGCAGCTGTCATACGCAAACACCCCGTAGACTTCCATTGTAAGTGCATGACTTGACGTGCATTTTTCCTTTGTTTTTAATGAACGGGTCAAAAGGACTGTGGGAATCAACATCACGTTACATATTTTGCATTCTAGCGAAAGCTGTTTTTAACTTGGAATATTCCTTTAATAAAATGCAACTTCCAGATCAGATCTTATTAGGATTCATAAACTCCCCTGAATTAAAAGTGTGAATATCAGTAGGATACAATCATAGCTACGGGGTTCCACATGTCAGTTGTTATTAAAAGTTACTTTACACATATATATATATATATATTTATTTTATTTTTTTTGCAGTGCCCAAATGTCCACACAGGCTTCGTAACGAATAATCAGAACTTCAATCTTTCAAACTTTAACATTCATGAGAAATGGTAAAACTTTTGGTATATTTAGTGTCTTTTAAAATAATTTGTTACATAAAACAAGGCACTAAAAGTGAAATTCAATGTTGAAAAAAATACAGCGTATGAATCTTACAGAAGCTGTCAAGAACATGTCAGGGTCATATTGCACGCCAAAATATATGCATAAAAAAACTCTTTTTGAAAACGAAGAAAAATATTAATAATACTAATTATAACAAAAAAATATATTGTTTAATAAAATGCAAGAAAATGCAGATTATTTACATTGTGACATCACGCTTTCTATCATTTTAATTATTTAGAAATCATCCCCTTGCCTGTTTATCTTTCTGTAGTATTTATACATCATTGTTGTACTGAATTAAATTTATATCGAATTTACATAAAAAATAAATCATGTCCGGACAGGGTGATTTTACTTATTATAATAGGGTGTGTGTGCGTGTGTGTGTGTGTGTGCGCGTGTGCATGCGGGTGCGTGGGTGTGTGTGTGTGCGTGGGTGTGCGTGGGTGTGTGTGTGTGTGTGCGTGCATGAGTGTGTGTGTGTGTGTGGATGTGCGCGTGTGTGTGCGTGCGCGTGGGTGGGTGTGTGTGTGCGTGCATGAGTGTGCGTGTGTGTGTGGATGTGTGCGTGTGGGTGCATGTGGGTGTGTGTGTGCGTGCATGGGTGTGTGTGTGTGTGTGTGTGTGTCTAAATACAAGCTTCATTGTCTTTATGTAAAATATAATGTTTATTTAATTTATTAATAATAATTTTGAAGTGAAATATGACCTGGACATTCCTTGAAATTCACCCAGATATTCCCGTTTTCCAGTTGTCGATTTCACAGATATTGTTGATCGTGTATCCCGTACAAGTGAAAAATCCTCCACAATTTTCTCATTTTCTTGAATCTCCCGTTTCAGCTTCTTTCCAGCTCAGCCAGTGAGCACACACACGCGTTCTCCACATAAACACTAAACGTTCCTCTGATACCATCTATAAACATCCTGTTATTCAAGAGCATCTATCATCAATCCATTAACCTGACAAGCAACGTCATTTCGCGATCTCAAGAGTCAGACACGTGTCAATAATACCTTGAACCTGAATAAGGCCCGTTTCACACGTCCTGCGTCTGCGGCGTGTCACAATGACGTAACAGAGCTCTGGCTTTATACCGAAATAATCCTTCAAAATTCAGTCAAACTTACAGAGTGTGTTTTTTGTTTTGCATTTCACAGTGAATAAATTGAATGAACCCCCCAACAATCAACTTTTTTTTTTTTTTTTGCAATCAATGGGCGGGTATATCATGTCATTTCCTAAAAACCTATATTGCAAAATATAAAGTTGAAAAATAGATTTAAAATCCATTTAAAACTCTACTTTGAGTTGCTGTAACTGGTTAATACTGGAGGCGAAATGAATACAGGATGTGTGAAACAGGCCTAACACACACACAGACACACACACACACACACACACACACACGCACGCGCACACACACACACACACGCACACACACACACACGCACACACACACACACACACACACACACACACACACACACACACACGTCAGTCAGTCGTCAATCTAGCTGAAGAGCTTGATGAAGCAGCCCTGGCAGTAGGGTTTGTCGTTCTGCTCTTTGAAGGTGCCCTTGTTGAGCTGTTTCAGGCAGAAGGCACAGACGAAATGCTCGGGGTGGAACTTCTTGCCCATCGCTGTGATGCAACGGCCGGTGATCGGCTTCTGACAGCCGGAACACAGCGAGCCGCGGCGAGAGTGATAATGAACCTCACAGTACGGCTGACCATCATGCTCAAAGAAACTGCCGTTGATGAAGGGTGTGAAACACTCCTGAAACATGAAAACAGGCATTCAAATTACACAATACCTCCATACCCCAATATATGATGTCTCCCTTGTGAGGGACCCCTTCCTAAATTATAAAGACAGCTAGAGTGAACATTTTCATGTAAACCGAACCATTAATACACTCTTCCAAATTCAATAATTAACTTTTATTTTTCACACTGAGGCAAAAACATTATTATAATGTCATGTGGACAATAGTTGAAATCGCTTTTTTTAGCCCAATATTGCAAAATTAGAGAAATATTAGTGATTTTTTTTATATTTATGTGTTAATATTTGTATAGCGTTTTTTTGTTTTGTTTTGTTTTTGTGTGTTGCATTAACTATATTTCTATTTCTAACTTTTCCCAGGCCTGGAAATCAACATTAAAATTCCATGCTATTTCCAGGTTTTCCATGACTGTGGTGAATGCAAAACGTTGCTTAAAAATAATGAAAAACTTGTACACAAGATCTTGATAGTTCATGAGCAACACCAGGTTTAAATTGCAATTTGAAAATGATAGTCTGACCCTTGATGCAGTAAGTGAATCAAAATGATCTAAAGATCAGTGGCTGTCATGTGTTTTGAGACATTTTAGCTATGAGGAAATGTTTCTTATTTTGCCAGGCATTATCAGGCGAGGCAAAAAGTAAAATTGAACCCTATTTAAAAGCTCAGTTATGCAACTTTCCATTAAAATACCTTCTCCTATCCCAGTTTCAAATGCAGGCTATAAGTGAGCCATTAAAAGGTTAATTTTCTCAGAAACTCGAAAATACTGTTTGGTGGTGTTAGTGGCGCAGAATTCCCAATTTAAAACAACTCGTAGCCTTTTGAGGCTTTTTATCTCTATTTAATGCACTGTTTTATTGCATTCGCTGCAGTGCTCATTAATAATATCCACAGAGCATATAAACAAGGCTGGCGCACACACACACACACACACACACACACTTACCCTGCACACAAAACACTCTGGATGCCAGAGACAGCTCAGGGCAGAGATGTAGTTCTCCAGGATAGCACGAGCACAGCCACCACATTTAGGAGCGAAGAGATCAAAGTAGTCTTTACGACAGTACGCCTTCCCGTCCTTCTCGTGGAACCCTGAAACGGGGAGTGAATGAATCTCAAAGAAAGTGAAAATCATGGGCGCTACTCCGTTTGGGGAGATTCTTTAAAGATGATTTTTGTTCGACTTAGTATTTACTCACCCTCAGGACCAAAAAACGCCCCACACTGGGCGCAGAAAAAGTGTTCGGGGTGCCACGTCCGATCTAGTGCGGTTACAACTTTCTGTGAGGGTGGAAAAAAAAACGTTTTAATGTGGTGCACAGATCACTGCATATGTGATATGGGCTGTAACTTTGAATATAATGGCTCAGTAACATACTAAGAGAGGCAACAGTGTGAGTGTGTGTGTGTGTGTGTGTGTGTGTGTGTGTGTTCTCACATCCAGTATGGGTCCGTTACAGTAGTAGCAGCGTGGCGAGAATAAATGGTGGTAATCTCTCTCGCAGTATGGCTGCCCGTCCCGCTCAAAGAAGTTTCTCGAACCGATCTCCTCCTGACAATGTGTGCACACAAAATGCTCTGGGTGCCATGTACGTCCCATGGCTGTTACCACCTGTACACAAACACATGCACAACCTTTTTTTTATATGCATGACCAACATTTAATCCAAGCTGATGGCACAACAAAATCTTGTCCATTATGTTTATGTGGTGTTGATCTCTGGCTCCCTCACCTGGCCAACAATGGGTTTGCAGCAGGCGCCACACACTCCCTTGGCAACCGTCTGCACACCCAGCTTGTGGAGGTCAGACTGCAGACTGCCCAACATGTTGTCCAGTTTATTGACCTGTGTGTGTGGAGTCTTCCCTTGGGCCATAATCTACAGAGAGATGGGGGGAAAAAATGCAGAGAGGGAAAAAATGAGTCATCTAAAAAAATAAAATAATGACCAAAATAACACAAAAAAAAACAATGTATTAAGTGCTAATTTCTTATCAAAAATACAATATTTGAGCATGTGCACAACAAATCGGGTATATATTTTGTCAATAATCCACTACGGCATAAATTGACCCTCTAGTTGCATTTGGACCTTTTTGAAAACAATTATGAATCTTTCCAAAAATCCTAACCAAATCGCAGATTTCATTATTGCACGGTTAAGGAATCTTAATCTAACATCACGTTAGCATCACAACAAGTACAACTTAGTATTAAAGGTGAATTGTGTATTTTATGCACCACTAGCAGCACAAATAATGACTGTTTTCTAAAAGATTTTCCAAACACTCAAGCCCGCCCCATCATGCTAAACTCCTGCTATTGGTTGAGCCACATGTTAACATGACAACCCACTTAGAAAACTTAAAGAGTAATGTTGCTAGAGCATCACGGAGTCACAGTGTTTACACTCTTCAGGAAGTCTACAAATTATTTATTTATAGTAGTCGCTTCATATTAAGCTGTGAGACCTCAAACTCTCTTTTGGGCACTTCTAAACTAATCTAATATTAATGACCAGGGAAACAGTGAAGGGTACAATGCACAAAAATCACCCACACACACACCCTAAAACAAATAAACAAACCCATGGTTCTTAGACACTCAACATATTCAATTTACAGATCACAAACCATTACCAGGATTGTGATCATTCTACTGACTGAATACAGTAAGACAGAAACCCTGCCAAAGACAGCACATCTGCACCTGCAGTGGAGGAAACAGAGGGTCGTATTCCGTCTGGCTGCCCACGGATAACAGCACTTTGGGCGGGGCCACAGGGGGAGGTAGAGTGATGGGTATGGGGAGGGGTGCCGGACTGGGCTTTGGGGTGGGAGCCGGAACTTCCACGGGTTCAGGGGTCAGGGGCTTAGGTGGAATTGGAGGGGGCTGGGGAGGAGGGGTGGGTTCTCTTGGAGGGGGGGAGGGGGCAGGTGGTGGGGGCGGGGGCAAAGGGGCAGGAACTGCTTTGACGGGAAGGGGGCGCTTTGGTTCCTCGACGGGGGGAGGGGGGCGAGGAAGCGGGGGTGATAGGGGAGGTAAGATCACCTTCCTCTGAGGAAGAGGAGACTCGGGATGTATTATTATCTGGACACAAATCAGACAGAAGGAGAGAAAGAGAATAGTAGGAATAAAGAAGCACGTGATTACAAAAAAGAAAGTGCAATGAAATTAAGCAAAAGACTAATTATTTAAGGATTTGAATGGAAACAAAATTGGGTAAATCCAGGGTCCATGGCACCTTCCTGTCTACCTTATCCGCATCCCTATTGTGGTCTTCCTGTGTGCGCTTGGGGTTGGACATAACGATGACACCTTCTGTCAGCCAATCATCCGGCTGTTGCTTCTTTGGCCGCTCTTTACGGGCAATTCCCAGCTTGCCCTGCAGTTCCTCAATGAGCCGGTCCTGGGAGTTGCTCTTGTGGTAAATGATGGGGCCCATCTTTCTACGTATAAGGCCGTCCCGGTACATGGGGTGGACGTTGGGAATCTCCTTGGTACGTCTAATCACTGATTTGAGCTAAGACAGTAGCACAGCAGAATCTTCGTTATGTCACATGCTTCAAGAACAAGGCAAACAGCTGCCCAACAGCACCCATCAAAACCTACTAGGGAACTTGGGGAACATTCAAATACAAACTAGGGGCTACTATTTCTACAATGAATGAGAGGGAGTTTCCACACACGTTCCTTGTCATAATTGGTTATCAAAGTACCACTGGTTATCAAGCAAACAAAGGTACCAATTTCACCTTTGATTATCAAGCACACACAGCAATACTCAAATTCAGGTGCATCTCCTTCTCTTAGAGTAAGAATTTACTATCATTAGAGTGAAAACTAAACCCAAAGTGAGAACTGCAGGGTGCAATGTTAGTGGCAAGAATGGAGTTCCACCCAAATAATGTATTTCAATCACATGCTGGCAATCAAAACACAGCAGGCCTTGTTTGGACGAACTCCAGACCAATTATTTTTATGTTCAATCAACAGGCATTGCAGTCCCATACATGTCCAGAGGCAGAGATCCTGTCCATAGTGCCTGCCATATGAAGCATGGGAAGGTCCATCTGGGCGTCTGGGGTTCCAGGACAAGACGACGGAGTGAGTGATTCATCCATCCAGCTTGCCTCGGTCATAGGGGTCATGGAACCATCTGGTCCTTCGTAGGCCATCTTCAGCTCCATTTCAGCCCAGTCGAGATCACTCCTGCAGTCCGACTGGTCCTCTAAGAGACCATCCCCTACCTCACTCTCTGTGTGAGTGTCAGGATGGATCTCACTGCAATCTGATGCCATTATTGTCTCCTCGTAGATCTCTGGTTGTGTCTCCAAGTTGAGCCGTGGAGCCACTGAGTGAGTGACTGAAGACTCCATCTCAGGTTTGCTGAAGCTCATGGCCAGAAGCTTATCCAAGGCATCATCAAGAGATGGCTCAAGGAGTTTCTTAGTGATAGCCGAGTCAAGCTTGTCTGATGATGGTTTAGGGCTGGGAGACTTGGGAACTGATGGAGATGGACCAGAAGCAAGGACAAACAAGGGTGAAGCAGCTTTGGGAAGGGACCGAGATGGTACAACAGGTGATTCTGTGACCGCAGGAAGAGGAGACACAGTAGATCTGGGAATAGATGGAATCGGGCTTGGAGTTGAAGGATTTGGTTCAGAGCTGGATAGATATAGATCAACAGATGCTGGAGTCACCAATGGACTAACTCTCTCTGAAGCTCTACTGGTCGCTGGAGCACTTGTTGGACTAGGAGACTTTGTGATCGGCGAATAGGACTTCAGAACAGAATTAGTCAGATACGCAGAATGGTTTCCTTCTTTGACAGGACAAGGATCATGATCACCAGGTATGACAAAGGATGCATTGGTAGTGGTGGTTGTTACAGTCTGAGTCAGAACAACTAGAGACTCCATCTGGGAGGAGAGCAGGGATTCAGAAACATCAATGATAGAATTGAGGTCTGGATCAGGTGCCGGAGAAAAACGAGGGCTGGATACTGCAGGTGGAGACAGCCGAGAGGAAGGGGGCAGATTTGAGGTGCCACCGGATGGTGCGGTCCCTGCTTCGCCAGAATCCTCGACAATGTGCAGTTCAAAGTTTACAGATGGGGAGAGACCAGGGGAGTACAGACTTGGTTCCACTGGGTGGCTATGGAACAGGGATTTTGACAGTGGACTGGCAGGTGTCGGATGAATTTCAGCAATGGTAGAAGTTTGCTCAAACAGTGGCTCAGAGTTCAGGGAGCCCAAAGAACTTGGCTGAATGATATAGAGAAAGTATAGGAGAAGACAGAGAGAGAAAAAGAAGTGAGTAAAGGTGAATAAGTTATGACAGATTTAATTTTTGAGTAAACGATATCTTTAAGAACAAGCTTTGATGAGATGTACAGAACAGCTGAGAGACAAACAGTGGAAACAGAATTGAAGTAATGAGGTGGAATTGAAGCTAGGAGTGATAATCAAGCTGGAAAGTAAACAAACAGACAAATATTGTTATGGTCAAATGAAGACCCACCAGATTGTTGAGCTTTCATGTCCTGAAAATAGATCACCCAAACAACATAGTTTAACACACATTCCCAGACACCAAGTCTCTGCAACTCACTTACACCGTCTTGCTAAATCTGTTCCATATCACACACACTCTACAGGGCAAACACACACAAACGCTCATATTGCTCTGCACCTTAAAATCAGACAGACAAGCCATGAGTTCATCCAGATCTCGTGTAGCTGAGGTGGCTGATATTCTGCCCTGCTGCTCAGAAGTTGTGTCCACTTGTCCGTCCGTCAAATCACCGGTCAGAGCACAAGGAGTGGGCCTGTTTGCATAATTTACAACATTTCATTAAACCCACGTTCAAATCCGTGTTTCTCCATATAGATATTAGAAAACTGGTGATGCTCTTACACTGGGCAAGGCACGGAGGTCTCCAGCTCATTCAGAAGACTCTCCACAGTTGGGCGGCTGTCCTCTGTCCCCTTCGTCCCATTTCGCTGAGGTTTGTCCTGGGCTGCAGGGGTCAGTGTAATACCTGGATGGGCTCCATTCTCCTGAATATAATGGGCAACACTGCACGGTGGCAATGGAGGTGCTGTGTCCTCTACAAAGAGCAAGTAACAGTTTGCAATTACAACTATATGATGATGATGACACTTCAAACACACACAATCTGAGAGAGCATCTACAATAAGCACACGTTGTTATGTCTTCAGGCAAAAGGTTTAGGAGTAGGGGTAGGGTTAGAGTTAGGTTTTAGGGTAAAGGTTGGTTTAGGGGTAAGGTTAACAGTGTAACTACTAATGTAATTAAATGCAAGTACAATGCAAAAACACATACATACACAATAAGTGCATTGTATCAAGATGCTTAAGTACATAGTAGTTTAAGACACCTCAAACGAAGTGGGACCGTTCTATCTATATATAATCTGATAAAATATTCATCACAAATGGTGTGAACAGATTTTGTCTGCAATTTCTGTTGCTTTGTCACATTAATCGTAGTGTGAATAGGTCTTTAGTGTAGGGTTCCCAACCTTTTTGACTAATGAAATACCATGACTTTTCCATGGCCTTTCCGGTCATTTGCGATTGCAGGATACAGATTTTTAAAAACACATTTGATTAAGACTGATTCGGTAATGAATCATTTAGACATATTTGTGAATCGTTTCGACCAATTAATTGAAAAAAAAAAAAAGAAGACTTTTTTTCTCCCCAATTTGGAATGCCCAATTCCCAATGTGCTCCAAGTCCTCGTGGTGGCGTAGTGCCTCGCCTCAATCCAGGAGGCGGAGAAGGAATCTCAGTCGCCTCCGTGTCTGAGACCGTCAATCCGCACATCTTATCATGTGGTATCACCACACGCCCCTCCGAGAGCGAGACCCACACTATAGTGACCACGAGGAAGTTATCCCATGTGACTCTACCCTCCCTAGCAACCGGGTCAATTTGGTTGCTTAGGAGACCTGGCTGAAGTCACTAAGCACACCCTGGATTCAAAGTCATGACTCCAGGGGTGGTAGTCAGTGTCAATACTCGCTGAGCTACCTTATGTGCATACCTGTACTGGAATAAGACGGTGCATTCTGCTGGACGGCATTGAGTTCCAAAAGCAGGCGGTCCAGTTCAGACAGGTTGCTGCCCAGAGCAGATGTCATGGCTGCCGCTGATGAGTCCTTCTGTTTGTTGGGAAAACTGGACAAAGAGAGACGTTTCATTTAGACAGGTACACAAAGATCTTAAAAGTCAGAACAGCCTCAGTCACCATCGACTCTCATTGCGATCTTTTGTCCGTACAATGAAAGTGAATGGAGACTGAACAATCATTGTACATCCTGTTTAACATCTCTGCTGTGAGTAAATGATGATATGTTCAACTATTATCAAAATTAAAGATGTTCCCGTTGTACTGTTACTCACCTGTAAACGTGGTCTTCTTCAGTATGCGAGGCTGGCGGACTGCTGTCCTGAGACAACGTGCTTTTATGGGCAGACCCTAAAGACTGAATTAAACAAAAGAAAACCAGAACGGTCTAAATTTCAGATACTCTCAACACAGACTACACCCTTAAATATTAACAAGACACATTAAGGAGGTACGGCTAGCTAATTTAGGAAAGTCCTGATATATTGAAACCTGTTGCGAAGAGTGTTGTGAGTCGGGCCGAGGAGAGCGCGATCCGTTCAGGGCCTCAGCTGAGGGTGGAGGGGGCAGTGGTGGAGGTGGGGCGTCATCCTGAAAAAGGTGCCCTCCGGTGGGGTAAGAATATGGTGTCTCTTCGGGCAGAAACACAGGGCACTTGGAGATATGAGCAGTGGAAGACTCGAGATCTGCAAGCAATGCGTCTGTACAGAGACAAGAAACAAATTCTTCATTATACGCTGCCTTTAAAATTAAAGTATAACATTTCTGCACCACTAAACAGAACAGAAAAACTAATGACTGTTTTCAAACAATCTTCCTGAACACACTCTAGGGATGGGTGATATATCGAATATTCATGATATTATTGCAATGATTGTGATGGTAATATAATCAAAATATATATTGATTATCATCAATAGGCTAAAAATATTGTGATTCAATTTGAGTAGCAAATTAACCCAGAACCAACTTCCTTTGATTGGTCTTCTGCTTTAAAAGAGCAAATGTTTCCCCCTTTTCAGACTGGCAAAGACCAATAATAATTGTATTAAAATAAAAAAACATTATGGGCTGTTAACACCACCGCTAGGACATATGAACAAAGTCAAAAGTGTCAGAGAACAATGAACATCCATCCCTTTTCTATACCCACATATCCTATTAAGGGTCGCCGGTGTGATGGAGCCCATGAACACAGGCTTAAAAATAAGCATGGACACTTAGTGAGACAGTAGCACTATCTTTCTCTTCTGCAGAGTGTGTGTGTGTGTGTGTGTGTGTGTGTGTGTGTGTGTGTGTGTGTCCAAACACAGATACGATGCTTGTATGTGCGAGTCAGTCGGGCATTCCAACCTTTCTAAACATCTTCAATCATGTTGCTAAATACAGTCCTTCAACAGCAGTTATGCCAGTCTTGATGCCAGCTGTAGTGCCAGGCACAAACGTCCAACACCCTTTGAGGGGCATTTCACAAACAAACTCACTTTAAGTCCACAAAACAGTCAAAATACACACCTGATTTCTATAGTTATGCAACAAGATGCTACGGGTAACAGTCAAATTTTAGTGATTTTACAACGGTAAAGGAGGTTTTAGACAGTCCGTTTTGTGCCATCCAATCAACGGTTCTTAACCGTGGTACATTTACTGTTACGGAGAGCCTCCACATGCCTTGTTGGTTTATTGAACTCTGCTTCATGAACAGATTTGATGTTAGCTTGTCTCTGTGTTATGTCAGAAGGGAGGTTAGAATGTCTGTTGTGATGGAGCACAGAGACTGTCAACACATCCACAAACTAGTCTGATGCCACCACATACACCGCTGGCATGTGGGAGCTGAGCTTTGAACTAGTCCTGGATGGTTTGACTGTGTACTGTGAGACTTGTGCAAGGTATAAAAAAATACATTAAAAAAATCATGATTAATCGCACTCTACATTTGGAGGATTCCGATATAAATTCTTATTCTTATACCAGTGATGCTCATAACTTCCATCGTGCTCGACCAGTTGATCGAAAGACAACCACGGGTGCATCCCTACTGACTATCACCCCTGGAGTCGCGGGTTTGGGGGCGTGCTGAGTGACTCTAGCCAGGTCTCCTAAGCAACCAAATTGGCCCGGTTGCTAGGGAGGGTGGAGTCACATGGGGTAACCTCCTCGTGGTGGTGATTAGTGGTTCTCTCAATGGGGCGTGTGGTGAGTTGTGTGTGGATCGTGGAGAGTAGCATGAGTCTCCACATGCTGTGAGTCTCCGCGGTGTCATGCACAACGAGTCACGTGATCAGATGCGCAGATTGACGTCTCAGAAGCGGAGGCAACTTTTGGGGGATTGAGGTGATTAACCACACCACCATGAGGACCTACTAAGTAGTGAGAATCGGGCATTCCAAATTTGGGTATAAATTCAAACTCGCGACACCAGGGGCGTTAGTCACAGTCAATACTCGCTGAGATACCCAGACCCCGTATTTTATGGCAAGCTTTATTCTTCATCAATCGCATGAAATACATTAAATCTAAACTCTACAGTTACACATTTGCTTGATTTTCTCATTATGTTTACTTTGTTATTTTGCACCAGACTGATTAATCAGAGCAGTCCTTGAGTTAACGCCTCCTAATATAAACTCAAGTATGGCACTGCCAATCAAATAAGTTGGCATGGGATTAATTAGCTGTTCCATAATTTATTAGATTTACTTGTACATTTGATACTTAAGTTTAATATCAGTTACATTAAAAACTATTTTTCTCACGAGCCACTTTAATTTTTACTTGAGTCAAATTTCTAAGAAAGGAATCTTTACTTTTACTTTCGTATGACAACTGGATACTTTATACGAAACTGATGTTTTGCACTTTGCATGTTTTTTTTTTTTAGTCTCGCCCCGTCATTTATGTGTGTTTTTCTGCATTGTGGCTTATTTATAAATGTTATTTTTATTGGCAAATAATATGAAGGAAAAAAAAAAAAAAAGTTTTTTTTTTTTTTTTTTTTTTAAATTTTTCCCATTAATTTCCTATGATAGGCCAGTTTTTACGAGCACTTAAGTCTTATTGAATCAGGAAGAAAAAAAAAATGTGTGTTTAGATGACAAGTGGAGGAAAAATTACGATTTAAGGAAAAAAAAATTTTTTTATCAGAAACATTAATTTCGGTCAAAAATGACCAAACAAAATAGGCAGGTTAAATAATAATAATAATACTCTTAAATTACTGCAGAATTAAACTCTGCATCTAATTGGCAACAATTGCATTTGGTTAAAATAATGATTCCTCTGATTAAACAAAAGTACATAATTTGAGGTTACATAATAAGACAGACAGAGAGACAGGTCTACAATGATCTAACCAGAACAAAAAAAGCTCTTATCTCACCCTCTCCTCATCTGTCTGTCATTTTATCCATCTATCCAAGAGGTCAATAATAGCTGCAGCCATGCTGCCTTCACATACCGTACAGGAAGAGGCACCCTCGACAGCACGAGCGGTAAAAGAGCGCAGTGACGCTGTACTGACAGCACAGCAAGACATCTGAGCTCACTGGAACTCTTACACAAAGTTTACAAATGGACACATCAAAACTAACATCACACCGTATGGCTATAAAACATGTAATGGTCAACGGTCATAACTACGAGGAGATAATAAATGAACCCCTAGCAAGGTCAGAAATGAGTGTATAAAACCTTTTGCTCTTTAAAAGAGTGCTAACAGCAAAGATATTGACTTTACATTTAAGTTATGCTCTGGTCTGCCATTCTTCTTCTATTGCAAATATTAATCGATAAAATTAGGGATGCACCGATGTATCGGCCAAACATCGGTATCGACCGATATTCTCCTTGTTGACTGCCATCGGCCTATTGGCATATACGATGTCATTCACCGACGGCAGCGGCCGCTGTTTATCTGTTTATATGCGTTGGTTATTTGCGGTCGACTTGGACAACAGTTGCCGACCCATCTGCGGATTTGGAGAAGATCCAAGAGGTGGTACTATAATACCAAAGCGTTCAATTCTGGTAACTTTGAGATAAGCTTTTATTTATTTTCTCGAGTATGAGTAGCATTCATGTAACTAAATTGACTCCAGACAGGTCTCCTTAGCAACCAAATTGGCCCGGTTGCTAGGGAGGGTAGAGTCACATGGGGTGACCTCCTCGTGATCGCTATAATGTGGTTCTCGCTCGCGGTGGAGTGCGTGGCGAGTTGTGCGTGGATGATGCGGAGAATAGCGTGAAGACTCCACCTGTGCTATGTTTCCGTGGTAACGCCCTCAACAAGTCACGTGATAAGATGTGCGGATTGACGGTCTCAGACGCGGAGGCAACTGAGATTTGTCCTCCGCCACCCGGATTGTGGCGAGTCACTACGTCACCACGAGGACTTAGAGCATATTGGGAATTGGCCGTTCCAAATTGGGGAGAAAATCAAAAAAATGGTTCCCACTAAAATAACAATGGGGAAAAGTAAAATGTAATCATTTTAATTGAGTTGCAAGTTTATGCTTATATTTAACTTATAATTAGATTTTAATAAAATCTTATTTAACTTCAATATATTTTTTACTAAAAACAAATTCTTAGTGAATGAACAACACTTTTATTTTTTGGAAACCAGATGAATATTGCATCATAATATATTATTGATTATTTCACCTTCACGGGGGCTTTTATTATGAAACAGGAAGTGCATGCAATGTTTGTTTGACAGTAACAAATTTTGCATCGCTGTCAAACTCTCCTTTACTGTGCCTACCTCTAATAAATACAATATATATATATAAACAAATAAATTGTGGCTTAGTTTAGTCCAAGACATATAGAAAAGACTGATCATTTATCAAAATAATCGCTGATTGTAGCCATTATTTCTTCAGCAAGATATTGTTCTATTGTTCTTGTGTAGAGCAACACTTCCATGCAAGTCATTACGATGTCCGATTAATAAACAAATGATTATTTTCAGTCAAATCCGTTCACAAATGGGTCTGAATGATTCATTAGTCTTTAGAGAATCAATCTGCATTTTCTTTTTTAATTCTCATCTGGTAAATCAAACCATGAGAGAGATAATAAAAATGAAGAGATTCAAATTTTTTTTACAAACCATTTAGTTAAACAATCTGGTCTGTGCTTTTGTTAAAGGCAGTGCTCTCTCTTAAATGCACTCTATTTTTAACAGTGAAACGGAGTACTCTCAAATACTGTCCTGGGCTAGATGCTGCCTAAGGGTCAAAACTGGTTGTACACAAGCAGCGGGTTGCAAACAGCACATTAATGTTGCCTCCAATCATGTTTATAATGCTAGGTCAAAATTGCATACTCACAGAATTAACAGTGTATTCCAGAATGTATAGCAATGTCCTGTCACACCTGATTGTGAGAGCACGAGTGTGTGTGTGTGTGTGTGTGTGAGAGAGAGAGGAGAGGGGGTGGGGGCACATAGGGGGGCACAGTGTTCATTAACCTTTTCCTGCCCTGACAACTAGACTTTTAACACTTATAGATGAGGAGTGCAACTATTTTGATTATCGATCAATCTGCCGATTAATATTAATGTTTTTCTTGAAACAATGTGTACATTAATGTCTATATAATTGTGTGCAAAAACATTTTAAATAATGAATATTGCAATATAAAGTGCAGATAACACACACAAATATTTCTTTAAAGTTTGAATAAGTTTAAGTCATCAAAGGGTCAATCCGTGCCAACTCAACCAGAGGTCCCCATCTCAAAAATGAGTTTGACCATTTGTTTTACTAGCGAAAGAAATACAAAAACATTAAATGCCATGGATCAATATTTACGGAGTAATCCATTATTTTATAGAGGGGCCAGTGATTTTGGAGCAAAACTACTAGATGCTAAGGTGTTAGCATCATTATTATATTTTTACACAGAGATAGGCGACTTCTGCACCCCTTGTTGCATTATATGCCAATGGTGAGAGTCTAAAAATGAAAGAAAAAAAAATAAATTGTAATTTTTCCAAATTTGGAGTGCCTATAACTCCAGAATTATTAAAGTTATCTGAATATCGTTTTAGATTCTGGTTCAAAACAAAACTTCCCTTTTTGTATCTTTATATTGAAGGCTTTATATGTTTAGATGCCAGATATATGGGGCTCTCAATGTGGCTCCATGGGTAAATTGTTCAATTTTACCCATTTTCAATGGCGAAAACCAAATGTGGGTTGTCTAAGATCCAGAAGATCAAAGATCAAAGATCTAAAATCTAATGTTGAAAATACATATCATTTTATTTACATAAAAACAATAAATGTCCAAATGTCCATTTTTGAGAGTCTAAAAACGCACTTATTATTACAAATAAGCAACACGTGCTTTTAGATTTCAGTAATGTACATCTGCAAAGCTCTGCAATGCATCGATGGTCCAAGAACGAAGATAAAATGCAATTTAACTAACCAATAAGGAAATTTGTTAATGACTATTTTCACTATCAACTGCAGCAGTGATATAACAGTCTCTCTCTCGCGTTTGCTCGTACTTTGTACTCTTTACATCATCATCATGCAAATCATGAAAACCTCAAGAGGATACGACAAGTGCTCCTTACATGGCAACGGGATACATTTACTCCCAGGAGTCTCTTCCTGAGAAACGGCTGATGTCAGCAGAAGTGCACCTCTGAGGGCCACACCTAATTCTGGCATCCGAAATCAATTGGGCATATCAGGCATGACCAATAAATAAAGTAAAAATGCAAAACACACAACAATAAGCTAGGACCTGTCTAACAAGGTCCATGTTTAACCAAGGCCGTTTAAATACATGACAGCATATAGCGCGTCTATTTAAAGTGTCGAGATCACCGAAAATAACCAGTGACTCTACGGGGCTCGAGAGGTCTCTGCACCTGGTGCCACACGCTCACCAGAACCATTAAACCTTTAAAGAGAGCCTATACTGCCAATTCCACACCAGCTGTCAGTATTTCAGTATATGAACAAGTATGGAGGTGTAATTGTTTTATAGCTTTCTAGCTTTCTTCTT
The DNA here is from genome assembly GCA_032164185.1 of Moxostoma hubbsi. Lineage (NCBI taxonomy): Eukaryota > Metazoa > Chordata > Actinopteri > Cypriniformes > Catostomidae > Moxostoma > Moxostoma hubbsi. The sequence goes on along the minus strand of JAVLUX010000117.1, from coordinate 144,877 downwards.
CATGATATTCACCCTACACGTTTGAAAGCTCAAATACGGTGTTTTATTCCCGTTTAAATATTAGAAGAGAGAAAGAGGCAAGGCATAGAGAGGAAAACGAGACAGATATATTACTGTTTGATTCTCTTACATGCTCTTTATTAATAATTTCCATTGGGAAAAAAAAGTACTACAGAGGCATAACAGCGGAGGCAGGATATCCTGTGCACCACATGACCGTCCTGTTGTGGGTGCAGCCACATTTGCAACAACAATAAAGTCTATAAGCCTATGTAAAAATGTATGAAAATAATAATAATACATTCTAAAAAGAGACATTGATATGACAAGATATGACAATGCTTTTTAAAGTTAAAGCGTCTAATAAGATTTTAAGTTTTTTAGAAATGCAGTTCCAAACCACCAGTAGGTGGCAGTAATGAGTCGTGGAATTATTATGCATCAGGGAGAGTCCAACACACATTTAAAGCTGATGTTTCTGAAGCAGGTAACCGAGCGGTTGGTTAACACGATTAAGAATGCAAGCAGGAGTATGAGGCCAAACTTTAACCCCATCCAATGCACTGCAGAATTCCACATTATCCTGATACAAGCTCGGCATGCAGTGTACGACCTTGCAAAACGTTTCAATCGAAACTGATATTTTCCACCTTAGAGTAAATCAGCATTCTTTGATTAAAACAGATAAAAAATGTTGACAGAAATGCTCTCACAAAGGAAAATGTGCAACAAATTATTGTGAGCCAGGGATGGACAAGCCATAAGGAGCGCCGGGTGTTTTCCCAATGGGCCGCTCGATAATTTGGGCCGGCACGCTGCTGTGCATGTACGGCCTGTCTTACAGACGATATAGGCAGCCGACCTGGGCTCCAACATGCCCGTGCGGACCTCATAACAAAAAAATGTAATACTCTGCAAGACAAGCCAATACAATGTCTTATAGTTTGAAATAATGTAATGGCTGGCTTTTATTTTTAAATCACTTACACATCAGAACACATATCCGTATGTACACATCAACTCTGTACCTCGTGTGGACCTCATTATTTGACATACATCACAATAATGGTGACAACCAAAAAAACTGAAGTAAAAGATGAGCCCTTATCACCTTATCCAAATATATTAAACTCAGTTTTTCACAATTCCTGACTTTAATGGTAGAAAACATTCCCTGTCTGAGGTCTGTTCGGATCACTGCTTTATTTTAAGAATGTGAAATGTCAGAATTATAGTAGAGAGAATTATTTATTCCAGATTTTATTGCTTTCATCACATTCCCAGTGGGACAGAAGTTTACATACAGTTTGTTAGTATTTAGCAGCATTGTCTTTAAATTGTTTAACTTGGGTTGGATGTTTTGGGGAGCCTTCCACAAGCTTCTCACAATAAGTCGCTGGAATTTTGTCCCATTCCTCCAGACAGAACTGGTGTAGCTGAGTCAGGTTTGTAGGCCTCCTTGCTCGCACCTGCTTTTTCAGTTCTGCCCACACATTTTCTATCAGATTGATCCATCAGGTCAGGGCTTTGTGATGACCACTCCAATACCTTGCCTTTGTGGTCCTTAAGCCATTTTGCCCAAACTTTGGGGGTATGCTTGGGGTCATTGTCCATTTGGAAGACCCATTTGCGACCAAACTTTAACTTCTTGGCTGATGTCTTGAGATGTTGCTTCAGTATATCCACATAATGTTCCTTCCTCATGATGTCATCTATTTAGTGAAGTGCACCAGTCCCTCCTGCAGCAAAGCACCCCCACAACATGATGCTGCCACCCCCCATGCTTCACGGTTGGGATGGTGATCTTCGGCTTGCAAGCCTTGTCCTTTTTCCTCCAAACATAACGATGGTCGTTATGGCCAAAAAGTTACATTTTTATTTAATCAAACCAGAGGAGATTTCTTGAAAAAGTAAGATCTTTGTCCCCATATGCACTTTTTATGGTGGTTTTGGAGCAGCGGCTTCTTCCTTGCTGAGCAGCCTTTCGGGTTATGTTAATATAGGACTCGTTTTGCTGTGGATCTAGATACTCGTCTACCTGTTTCCTCCAGCATCTTCACAAGGTCCTTTGCTGTTGTTCTGAGATTGATTTGCACTTTTCGCACCAAACTACGTTCATCTCTATGAGACAGAATGCGTCTCCTTCCTGAGCGGTATGATGGCTGTGTGGTCACATGGTGTTTATACTTGCATACTATTGTTTGAAATGATGAACGTGGCACCTTCAGGTGTTTGGAAATTTCTCCCAACCCTTTTACCTGAGGTCTTGTCTGATTTCTTTTGATTTTCCCATGATGTCAAGCAAAGAGGCTTTGAGTTTGAATGTAGTCCTTAAAATACTATGTTAATTTTTACAGAGAAATTGTATATATTAATAATTTTAGTCAGGATTTAGGCCCCATCATAGTACAGAGACTGCACTTATCAGAGTTACAACTGACTTGCTCTTATCATCGGATCCCGGCTGCATTTCTCTTCGAGTGCTCTTAGATATTAGTGCTGCCTTTGACATCATAGATCATGACATTCTCTTGGACAGGCTTGAGAATTATGTAGGCATTTATGGATAGGCATTAGCTTGGTGTAGGTCCCATCTCTCTGACAGGTACCACACTGTCTTTGTAAATTAAGAACTGTCAAGTCAAATTAAAGTTAAGTATGGAGTGCCACAGGGATCAGTTTTAGGGCCTCTTCTTTTCTCCCTATATATACTCCCTCTAGGAGACATTATCAGGAACCATGAAGTTAGTTTTCACTGTTATGCTGACAATACCCAACTTTGTATTTCTTCGAAACAGAGTCTGGTTTCTCCCAAAGTTATTTTTCTCCATTACCCAACATCTTATTGAGTTTTGTGTTCCTTGCAAAGTTGACCTCGGCTTGTTCACTGAGGTTATAAATATTTAATTATTCACTTTTGTGATTGTGAAGAGCAATTATTAATGTGCAAAAGTGAGTGATATTTATACGTGTAAAGGTTCATCACATGACTCACGTCAGCGCTGCAGAATACACTGAAGTCTATTAAGTGATGTCACACCAAAGTGTTTTTCACACACGTTTTTGCTTCACCAATAATGTCTTGAGATACTAAGCAACACGAAATATTTAAAAACTGTCTAAATTTGTGAAGAGACATTGAATGTCTCATAATTTCTTTTAATTAAATATTACCTTATCGTTTACGAATATCAGAGACCCCAGTTATTGAACTCATTTAAATTCACCAAGAAAATGCTTTGACCTAAACATAAACGAGTCCTTTTATTACTTTCTGCTATCAAAGCAACTGCAAGCTTTTTATATCTCTTCCAAATATAAGTTTTCAATGTTTATTGAGCACACCTCCCGCTTTTTTACGTGGCAAACTGGTAAAATCATCCCTTTATGATGCTTTCTGCAACTCTTGTCATGAGGAGGGCGATGTGGCGCTTGACGCTGGGTTCAGCCTCCAGAATCAAATTAAAACTGCCACGAGAAGTCGTCTGTCCGAGGCAAAGATGCAAAATCAGTCGCCCTTGATGCGTTTGATTACGCACAGGCGAGTTTAAGTCGATGCGGACCAGGAGGAAGGTTTGAGTTGTCATTGAGTTCTGTTCGGTTAATTTTGTACATGTTTTGTTCATATTCGTGTCGCTGTTGATCATCTGTTCTCTTCATAAATTAATGTATAATCTGCTATATGCTCGTCCTGGAAGTTCATGATTAAAAATGAAAATGTGAATGAAAATAAAGCAATTAAATGTCTTATTATCAATAAAATATGAAAATTAAAATGACGGGTACTAATAGATTATAACAGACTTTTTAACAATCCTGTCCGTCAAAATGACGAATTTTTTTTTGCATAGCCAAATTTCAAACATTACTAGTAAACGCGCTACTAAGATGGACTTCGTAAGTTCTTGAAAAGGAAAAATATTGACGATGGTTAGCTTAAATGGGATAGTGGTGTGCCGTAGAATATTTTAGGGTTAAAAAAGGTTGGGAAACACTGCACTAAAACAGCCTTTGAATTACTTTGAAACCACATAGCAACACCATGGCAACGATCCACAACACTCTAGCAATGTAATGTGAAAGTACAATACATAAATGGAGGCCAGGTACAGCATTAAAATCACCTACACGGGGAGCATACAGTAGAGTGTTGTCTCTTCTAGCTCTCTCTAATCTTATTATTCCTGTACGGGGCAGTTTTCCATTTATCTCATTCCTGCTTGTATTCTGAACAAAGAATTCCACACATTCCGTTAAAGAGCTGCAGGAGAAAGTGGAGAGGGGGGGGGGGCTGGACTGGGACAGGGCAAGTGGAATGAAGATCAAACAGTCTCACAATAGCAGGAGTTCATTTTCATCCATACACCACCCACCTATATTTAAAAAACAGAAACCATGAAAGCACCATACAGCCCAACCGCGAGTCTGCTGGGTTGCAATCTCCATTAAAAGCCAGGCTCTAATATCACTGTACAATTGGATCAAATGCCCAGAGAAATGCAAGTAAACACGTACCCCTCATATTCCGCTAAAATGACGTTTTCCAATGTTGACATTTCATTTACACAAATGAAAAACAATGAGATGCAGATGTGCAGAACAAAAGCAAAACTTCACAATTGGGGACCATGTGTCACCACCTACAAAACATTTCTACATCACGAATCCCTTTTGCAAAAACTTTTAATACTTTTTTTTTTTTTTTTAAAGGAATATTACAGGTTCTAGTCAATTTAAAGGATTTGATCACCCAAAAATGATATCTTCAGAATCGATAAAATAGGTGTGGGTAAGTCATTTTTAACTCTAAATCTCCACTTTCACTTTCACATCTGAAAAAGAAAGTGAAAGTGGAGATTTAGAGTAAAAATAGGACTTACATTTTGATCTATTTCTCACCCACACCTATTTTATCGCTTTAGAAGACAAGGATTAAAACACTGGCGTTTTATGGGTTACTTTATATTTAATTTGTGATATTTAAGGTCTGATCACCATTCACTTGCATTTTATGGACCTGCAGAGCTGAGATATTCCTCAAAAATCTTAATTTGTGTTCATCAGAAGAAAGTAAGTCATACACATCTGGGATGGCATGAGGGTGAGTAAATAATGAGAGAATTTTCATTTTTGGGTGAACTGTCCCTTTAACTTGTATTGAACACAAAACTTTATAAAAACTTTTGCCATCAATTTCCAGAAACCGAACAATATTGTGATATTACCCAAATACAAAATTGCTCATCCCATGACATAAGACTTGAACTGACTGTAACTATGACGAGATCTTAGTCAGTGTTACCGGAGGAAATTTTCTTGCCATGAGCAGAAGCCAAACTCGGCCCGTTTATGACTTGAGTCCAGAGGCCAAAGCCGGCGACTTCACCAGCTGAAACTCGATACCACCTAACCGAACGTACTCTGATATTTATAACAGAGATGCAAGAGGAGGGGCGTGAGGGGGCAAGATGACTGCAGGTCAGAAGAGAAAGAATAGAGGCCAGAAAGAAAGGCAGATATTATTACAAGACAGCCGCGAGCAAAAAAGATGAGATCAAACAGAGGGGTCATAGAGGCTTAAGGAGGAGCGGGATACGTTTTGGAGAGATTTACAGAATGAAATAGGGTAAAGAAGAGGATTGATGGATTTTTACGAATATTTTCAACCACCCAACCCCACCCCTGTCCGAAAGTCGACACTTGGAACCCAAAATAAAAGCTCTTCCCAATAGGACGCCAAGCCAAGCAGACTGGGGGTCCCGTGTCTATTCTGGACACCTACGTATACACACATAAGTGAGGTCAAATCTGATTGGCTAGTTATTTAGACAAGTGCTGGCTGATTCTCTGAACGAGTTCAGTGTGTTAAACCTGGAAAAAGACCCATGGTAACCACAAACACCACTATTAAAAACTAGCGATAGATCAATATATCGACCAGGCCGTTTAATCGACTGATATGTAATACATTGACGCATGTGGCAGACACTTTTATCCGAAGTGACTTACAGTGCACTTATTACAGGGACAATCCCCCCGGAGCAACCTGGAGTTAAGTGCCTTGCTCAAGGACACAATGATGGTGGCTGTGGGGATCAAACCAGCAACCTCCCGATTACCAGTTATCGTTACCCGATTACCCACTACGCCACCACCACTCCATATATTTGTCACAAATCGCAACTGTTATATGAAAGTCACTTTGGATCATTGCACTTGCTAAATGGAACAATGGAAATGTAATAGATGTAACATTTGGCCATGTTGATGTAGTTCTCAAACAACAAGTGATTTTTGTGTAAATAGTGTGTGAAATAAGCATCCATTTTTATTTGAGCCAGTTTGAACATTACATATATATACACAGATGCTAAAGTTTTTTTCCTTTCGGGGTTTAAACATGATAATTTATTATTTTATATATTTTTTTAAATCGAGCTGAGAGCACTACACTCGTATTGGCTGCAGAAGCATTATTGCAATGGCCAAAAAAAAAATAAACATTTGACAAAATTTGGGATGTGTAGAACTTTGTGAATGAGGGCCGTTTAAATTCGGAGGTGTTTTCCACCCGGTTCTCCATATGAGAAAGTCTCTGATTTCTCTTCTCTTCTCCAAACTGTTGCTGAGATATAATCAATCAATTTTAATTTCTTACTTTAGTGCATAAAATTGAGTCAAAGTGACTCAAAACAAACATCGGCATTAGCTACTACAAAAAAAACCTGTGATTTTTCAGGAAATGTCACGTCCCTGCGGTTGATTAAATTTTTTCCCTTTCGTTACAACCGACTTAGAAACTTTTACTGGGCCGTCATCATTTATTTTGGTTATTTTCAAATGGCATAAACAGATTTGACTGTTCTAGTCTTGTCCCAGACCCACACTTACAATATTAAACTATGAAAATCTATTATAAATATTGCCCCTGATTAAGTTTTATTCAAAAGTTAAGTGTACAAAAGTGTCCGTGAAGATCATGCTTGAGATGAAATATGAGAAAAAAGCTATTTAAAGTGAACAAAGAAAAACAAGGCAGATATCACCTGTGTCATAACACACACACACACACACACACACACACACAGATAACACGTAATTTCCAAATCAAGCTGTAATTTTACCAAATTATGCAAAAAGTGTCAAAATATTTTTTAATTGTGTGTATTTAGGACATACATAAAATGCTAGCTAATTAACTCAGCAAGACATTTAAAGAAAATGTTAAAATTTCTATCAACATCATTTCCAGCACACACTTCTAATAAACAATACAGAATTGGAGATTAGAGGTCTGCCGTCAGTGGTTTTTGCCGATACCATTAACTAAGGTTGTGGGAAAAGCCTGATTATCGATGAATCAGCTGCTACTTTTTAAAATCGATTTATAAATAATTTTCTCCGTCTTTTCATATTCTGACAGGCACAGACATTGATGCTAGATGCAGTTTATTGTTGAACCAAAATCCCAATTATAACCAGAAGAAATATTAATTTATTGCATAATTTATCTATAAACAAGCCCAAAATACAGAAGGGACTCTTAATTAGAAATGACAGTCTTGGCTCGAATGCTCGAATTCATTATTTACCAAATTAAGCTTGTTATAGCCTATATGTATTCTGTGGTATATACTGATCAGCCACAACATTAAAACCACCTGCCTAATATTGTGTAGCTCCTCCTCGTGCCGCCAAAACAGCGCCAACCCCGCATCTCATAATAGCATGCTAGGGACTGTTGTGAGTGAAAATCCCAGGAGATCAGCTGGTTACAGAAATACTCAAACCAGCCCATCTGGCACAAACAATCATGCCATGGTCCAAATCACTGATATATATATATATATATATATTTTTCCCCATTCTGATGGTTGATGTGAACATTAACTGAAGCTCCTGACCCGTATCTGCATTATTATATGCACTGCACTGCTGCCACACGATTGTCTGATTAGATAATCGCATGGATGATTGTTGGTGCCAGACGGGCTGGTTTGAGTATTTCTGATATTTTCACACACAACAGTCTCTCGAATTTGGTGCCAAAAACTAAAAACATACAGTTTTGTGGATGGAAATGTCTTGTTGATGAGAGAGGTCAACAGAGAATGGCCAGACTGGATGAACTCGCTAATGCTAGCTGCCTTGCTAACGATTAGGCTACGTCAGACACCGGATTGATTTCATCCGCACCACAAGACTTCACGAAGAGCACGACAGAACAACAGTGATGTGGACAACAGCGCTGATCTTTCTGCGCTGTAATCTTGAATCTTGTTCTCTAGCACCAAACATGCATCGTTTCTGCCCTGTCCCGCTCCGCACGCGTCACCTCTTTTCCCTGCATGTGTGTAGACATGAAGCGCCGCACGAGTTAACGTGGTTTCAAAGCACCTTTTAGACCAAAACGTTTTTCCTTTCTAAATGTATCTTTATTAATCAGCATGTTACAAGACTTTAATAATAAACAAATCAAATAAACAAGCAGACCCCACTGCTTTGGCCGTCTCTGGACCCCCTGTGCAGTTTTGTAGAGACTATTTTGACTGCTCTTCTTCCGTCAACTTTGAAATAAAAAGAAAGAAAGTGCAATGTGTATCGTGATAAATATCGATATCGAGCCATATGAAAAAGATTATTGTGATAACAATTTTGGCCATCTCGCCCCGCCCTATCTAGATATGAATTTAGAGACACAATGTATGAGCTGACGGGGCGCATTTCCATATAGACAAATATTTTAGAATTTAAATACTTGACTATCTAATCAAAATAACAAAATATGCATTGAAGTGAGGATAAAACTATGGATGCATTCAGTCAATAGTAGAAAAGGTTAAAGATGCACTCAGTCAATTTTAGCTCGTTCCATCTTGGACTTAGAGTGACACCTAGTGGTGTGGATGCAGCATCTTTGAAAAGCAATAGATGTCAGTTACAGACGCCACTGTAGAAATTCCCTCTTCACAATCAACCATGATTACTTTAATCAATGAGTGAAAGTGTCCAATAACAGGACGGTTACTGAGATTCAGCTGGTCATGTGATTCTAAAATGGCAGCCTCCATGAGGGCGCCCCTGCCCCATGTAGAATAAAACAGCTTTTATAAGGTTACTGAAATGACTAGAGGCCTCATCTCACGTGAGTGGTCATGAATTTATACATGTTTCAAAATTACAATTCCTTTCTCTAGGAGTAAAACTTTTTTTAATGGGGAGAAAATTACGGAGTGCACCTGTAAGAAACAACAAACTCCCACATGATTGTTTTTATGTCACCTCTAGCAGCCGCTGTTATACAGAAGAATCAAGCCGTTTTAACTGTAGAATCTTCCAGTGCAACATACACTCACCTAAAGGATTATTAGGAACACCATACTAATACTGTGTTTGACCCCCTTTCGCCTTCAGAACTGCCTTAATTCTACGTGGCATTGATTCAACAAGGTGCTTCAACAAGGTGCTTCTTTAGAAATGTTGGCCCATATTGATAGGATAGCATCTTGCAGTTGATGGAGATTTGTGGGATGCACATCCAGGGCACGAAGCTCCCGTTCCACCACATCCCAAAGATGCTCTATTGGGTTGAGATCTGGTGACTGTGGGGGCCATTTTAGTACAGTGAACTCATTGTCATGTTCAAGAAACCAATTTGAAATGATTCGAGCTTTGTGACATGGTGCATTATCCTGCTGGAAGTAGCCATCAGAGGATGGGTACATGGTGGCCATAAAGGGATGGACATGGTCAGAAACAGTGCTCAGGTAGGCCGTGGCATTTAAACGATGCCCAATTGGCACTAAGGGGCCTAAAGTGTGCCAAGAAAACATCCCCCACACCATTACACCACCACCACCAGCCTGCACAGTGGTAACAAGGCATGATGGATCCATGTTCTCATTCTGTTTACGCCAAATTCTGACTCTACCATCTGAATGTCTCAACAGAAATCGAGACTCATCAGACCAGGCAACATTTTTCCAGTCTTCAACTGTCCAATTTTGGTGAGCTCTTGCAAATTGTAGCCTCTTTTTCCTATTTGTAGTGGAGATGAGTGGTACCCGGTGGGGTCTTCTGCTGTTGTAGCCCATCCGCCTCAAGGTTGTGCGTGTTGTGGCTTCACAAATGCTTTGCTGCATACCTCGGTTGTAACGAGTGGTTATTTCAGTCAAAGTTGCTCTTCTATCAGCTTGAATCAGTCGGCCCATTCTCCTCTGACCTCTAGCATCAACAAGGCATTTTCGCCCACAGGACTGCCGCATACTGGATGTTTTTCCCTTTTCACACCATTCTTTGTAAACCCTAGAAATGGTTGTGCGTGAAAATCCCAGTAACTGAGCAGATTGTGAAATACTCAGACCGGCCCGTCTGGCACCAACAACCATGCCACGCTCAAAATTGCTTAAATCACCTTTCTTTCCCATTCTGACATTCAGTTTGGAGTTCAGGAGATTGTCTTGACCAGGACCACACCCCTAAATGCATTGAAGCAACTGCCATGTGATTGGTTGATTAGATAATTGCATTAATGAGAAATTGAACAGGTGTTCCTAATAATCCTTTAGGTGAGTGTACAGTGAAACTCTGAGAAAAAAAAAATAAAAAAATAAAACAAAAACAAGAAAACATCGGCAACTATCGGCTTAGATATTTGCTGATAACCCATAGCTACAAAAAGCAACTATCGGCACCAATTAATCGGTAAAACCGATATATCGGTCAACCTCTATATGAGATGTGCTGGAAATGACACTATGGTGGGAACTTTCATGACTTTCCGAAAAAAATGTTTTGCATGTACATACACTGTTGGACAATGCTTGCATCCAAAAAAAAAAAAAAAAAAAAAAAAAAAAAGTGCCTAAAAAAAGTGCTAAAAGTGCCTGAAGTTGAAGAAACATCCCAATATTAAATCTGGTCTTTTCGGTAGATCTCGCACACACCGTGCACATGCCCATCGGAACATTTTACACAGGCATCTTCTACAGGGAGTATCTCCCAAATTCAGTCATGTGGGAAGAATTCTGTTGTAGCTATGAGTTCTGGAACATTCAAGGCCATCAGGAAAACAATCACCGCTGTGTCTCGGGTCAGACACTCTGCCAAAGAGGGGGAGTGGGGGTGGGATGAGTGATTGAAAATGAGGAGGACAGAAAGAGAGGAAGAATAGGCCAACAGAGATTGGTACAGAGCCGTTTCATCTAAATCACCTCATAACAGGAGGTAAACACGTGGCAAACCCATGCTTTGATCGCCCTTTAAGTTGCCGCTCGCCTCTCAAAGATCGTAATTGAGAACAGATAGACCAATATTCTGGAATATGCCATAAGACTGAGTCATAAGACTCTCCGCTGATGAAAGCTGGCAACTTCATTAAGTTAATATAAAAGTATTCAGCATGTCTTTATAATAAAGTCCTTGTTTTAGAGGTGCTTCAGTGTAAAAAAGAATAATAATAATAATAATAATAATAGTCAATGCAAAAAAAATACATCATAATTATTCCAAATGTAGGCTTCATTTTCTTTAAGTAAAATATCCAGTTTCATTTATATATTTTTTTGGTATTGATCTGGGGTCAAATCTGACCAGGACATTTTCGGAACAGTTCTTATGAGTCACCGACACACCATCAGCCCTGACACATCTCGGAAACTCGGAGCGTCTTCATTGGGTGTAAATGCGGTCGTAAAGCTCAACACAAAGCCACTTCCTCCCTCTGCTGTTTCCTGAGGAAGTGAGATAAGACCCTGAAGGCTTTGTCTGAGAGTTGTGTCAGACCATGAACAGGGTGTGTGTGTGTGTGTGTGTGTGTGTGTGTGTGTGTGTGTGTGTAAGTGGTTAGATCTTTGTCGTGTGACTTTTCAAATTCTTTCTCTTTCTTTAAATCTGCAGCATCAGGGGCTGGGCCAGAAGGGTGAACAGGTTGGCATCTGCCACCCTAAAAATTAGCTTTGCCACCCCAACTCGGACCACACTCACATCCTGGGAGATGGGTTAACCATACATGGTCCATCAGTAAACACAAGGGTAAGTCTGGACCTTTATAAATTATGAAGTCATCTGCATATTTGAATACATTTCCTGTTCTAGTGTTATATTAGGAAACAATCTGGGTTGGTTTGGCTTCATATATTAATAGTATCAAAATGATTCCTTAAATAATTAAGAGTCTGATAAAAGAAAAGCAATATCTGTTATAGAGTAGGAAACAAACACTTACTATAGAAGCACAGTCCCAAATCAGTAAAGTGGTTTACTCATAAATATTATAACTAACCCTATAGAAATAAGGTTTGAAGTTAGTTTGATATCCCACAGCACCTTAAAGTACAAAAAACTTGAATTCAGAGGTTTCTAGATGCTCAGATGATTAAACATATATAATATTAATTTAACAAGAAATGCAACAATGTATCTTAAATATTAATTGCAATTATGTAAAATAAAAAAATGTAAAACTGCACTGTGATGACGTGTACATCAGCCACCAACAGGACCAATTTTGTTGTTTTCTAAGTGTTTCTAACGTTTGAGATTAGTCGACGGGGTCGATTCCAAAATTTACGTGAAAATAGTTACTCTGAATGTAAAATGTATCACCCTAAAATGATTTTAGAGTGATACAATCGCTTACTGACCTTTCCTGTGTAAAGTTAAATCCAATGCTTTGTTACCATGACGACATAACATCGTAAACCCTAAAAAGACTGTAAAAATGCTTTAAGCAACTTCACAGCTCAAATAATACATGAGTTTCAACAGCAGATTTAATGTAAGTGCGTTCATAAAATTTTAAGCGTCACATTTCTGCCTTTAAACCCTCCAAAAATTGGCCCCCATTGACTTCCATTGTAAGTGTCTCTCTCACTGGAACCTCCACAATTCTTAAAAAAAAAAAAAAAAAGAAAGAAAAAGAGAGAGACTAGTCAAAATGATTTGTTGGGGAAATCAACATATTGCCACAAATGCTGTCGAGTGAGCTTAACTGGTTTTGAACCCGGAATATTCTTCTGGCGTTTAGGTCGCTAGTGGTGTGTATGGAGAGTCTAAACGGCACTGTTTCTTTAAAATGATTATTATTAATATTATTAAAATATTAGGATCACTTGAGCTCTACCATCTTCTCTCGTATTGGCTGTCGCACCCAAAAGTCACTCTTCATTTGCATAAAGTTAAACATTTCTCAACTTTGTCGCATCGCTGGACACGCCCACATCCAGTCACCAACGGTCGCCGTCCCTTGTGTTGCCGGAAGTCGCCAGCTCTCATTGAAAATGAATGAGATGGTCGTTTTGTCGCTGCGTGTCGCTGGCAGTGTGAACGCAGCTTTAGTGAGAACTCACATCAGGCGATTTGAGTTTGGCCAGGCTGTGGCTGAATACGGCAAAAACAAATCCTTTAACCGCATTAACACACAAATGGGCATTGTTGTGTCATTCGTCAGAAATTACTACCTTCAAGACACGTCTAATGAGCTCCAGATGAGAAGCTGTGTTTGCTTGTACAACACCTCCATTGTGCACCTGTGTGTAGTGACCACAACAGCATGTTTGTGCGAGTATGTGTGTGTTTGGATATACGCCCCAGTTCTGCATCGCTTTATAACACTGACGATATAGCCGTAGGAGAGAATTCTGAGGTTTATATGCATTCCTGTCGTGCTCAGGGGACCTGCGTTGGGATCTGGAACTTTAGTAAACAGTATGGCTTTGTAATATACAATATAATCATGAGCCATGTTCAGAATAGCAGGCTACCACACTACTCATTATTTGTGAAGTTTGCAGTAGGGTTGCCACAGACGGTGTACGGTGTTACTGGTTTCACTCGTTACATGGGGCAACACCGGTGTGAAACGTTAAACCGGGTAAAAGGGGGAAACATCATGAATGGAACTTCCAATATCAACCCAACAGCCTAATGAATAGAGCAGCCTTCAATAAAGAATAGTTGCCTAATGAAGAGCTTGCGACCCATGATAAATGAACCTGAAAGCCAGATGTTCTTTACCAATGTATCAAATTATGCGACTTGACACGCATTGACGATATAATTGGATATTGTGATTTTTTACATCTTTTAATGAAAACATTGTGAACATATTTCTTGCATTTCGTCCACACTTTCAGCTGCCATGTGTGTGTTTGTGTGTCTTTTTGTTTAAATTAAATATTATTTTGATTGTTCTGCCAGTTCCTGCCTCCTCATTTCCCATCCTTAACCTTTGTTACATTGGAGCCGAAGCCCGGGAATGAGGAGGGATGTGCCGTCATGGTGTCCTCGCCACTGCCATCCACCCAAAGGAGCAGCCGTGGCCATCCACCGGGGGCGGAGGAGTTGCTGTTGGCCGCCTGGGGGCGGAGGAACGGCCGCCGCCCGCGAGGGGAGGAGGGGCTCACTGCCGGCTGCCTGGAGTGGTGGAGCTGCTGCCAGGGGCGGAGGAGTTCCCTACCGGCTGCCAAAACGAGGAGCAGCATTCCATCCGCTAGGGGTTGGAAGACTGGCTACGGTCTGCCCGGGGAGGAGTGGCTGTCATCTTCCAGAGGGTGGAGGAGTAAGTCATCAATCCGATGATGCTGTGACACACTGCCCCAGACCATGACAGACCCTCAACCTCAAAACTGAGTTCCAGAGTACAAGCCTCGGTGCAACACTCATTCATTCGACGATATACATGAGTCCGGCCACCACCCCTGGTGAGACAAAACCACGACTCGTCAGTGAAGAGCACTTTTTGCCAGTCCTGTCTGGTCCAGTGAAGGTGGGTTTGTGCCCATAGGTGACGTTGTTGCCGGTGATGTCCGGTAAGGACCTGCCTTACAACAGGCCTACAAGCCCTCAGTCCAGCCTCTCTCAGCCTATTGCGGACAGTCTGAGCACTGATGGAGGGATTGTGCGTTCCTGGTGTAACTCGAGCAGTAGATGTTGCCATCCTGTACCTGTCCCGCAGGTTTGATATTCGGATGTACCGATCCCATGCAGGTGTTGTTACACGTGGTCTTCCACTGAGAGGATGATCAGCTGGCGCTGTCTGAGGCGTCTCACAGTATTGCAATGTATTGCCCTGGCCACATCTGCAGTCCTCATGCCTCCATGCAGCATGCCTAAGGCACGTTCACACAGATGAGCAGGGACATTAAGCATTTTTCTTTTGGTGTTTTTCAGAGTCAGTTGAAAGGTCTCTTTAGTGTCCTAAGTTTTTATAACTGTGACCTTAAATGCCCACCGTCTGTAAGCTGTTAGTGTCTTAACGACCGTCACACAGGTGCATGCTCATTAATTGTTTATGGTTCATTGAACAAGCATGGAAAACATTGTTTAAACACTTTACAATAAAGAGGTGTCAAGTTATTTGGATTTAGCTCAGTATAGCTCCTAAAGTAAATGTATGCTGTTTTTAAGGAGTTTTAGATATTATTTTGGAAACAAGCCAAAAAAGAATAATTAAAATGTATTTTGCTCAAGTGTATGTTATAATGGGCTATAACTACACTCTCGCACCTTTATGTTCACTTCAATCCATCTTTAACTCACAAAAAACAAACTTTCTCTTCTTAATAGAGCTGCGTATCGCCGAGTTCTTCATGATAAGCAACACACAGTGAATGTGACACATAGGCTATATTATGATTCACTATGTCACGAGCAATCACGTTACAATCTAGCTGCAGCAAAAGTGCAAGAGTGGCAAGCGTCACCGTGCCAGAGTGTGCATCAGCCGGGAAAGGATTCAGTCTCTTCACCAGTCACTTCATGCAACTCATATATTTCTATGGCTCCACCAGACTATTGGGGTGCAAACAGACAAGAGGTAAACATGTAATTTGGGAAATCTTCTACGGAACACAAAAGTAAATATTGGCAGAACGCCATCCACTTTCATCTTTTGTCTTTTCAATAAAACTAAATGGTGACTGAGGTCGTCAATCTGCATAACATCTCCTTTAAAGTCATATGGGTTTGGAACAACATGTGAGTGAGTAAATTATGACAGTTTTTTTTTGTTTTTGTTTTTTGGTGGTGGATTGAGCATTTTTCTGGGGATCTGACATCCTACGCAAAACTATGAAAGTAAAGTTTGCTTCACAAGAGTCCAATTCCTTAAGCGAAACAGTGATCACCTCTAGCAAAGCTAATAAAGAATTCCACTGTGAACAGCTGGCTGGAAAAACTCCTCTCATTTGCCTTTTGACCCTTGAGTAAGTCAGTTCCCTCCCCCTCAGCAAACAGAGGTGCTGGATTTCCCCGTAATGGCACCGCTGTGTGATGTGTACTGTTTTAGGACACCAGCACATGCAAACACAGTGACGGCATGCACGGCTCCAAACCTCTGGGTCTTCCAGCAGCATTAGGACAGAATGAGACGGCTGCAACTCTGAAAACAATCAGGTCTTTCTCCAGCCCGGCAGAGACTATTTGGTAAAAAATACTGCAGTGGCCAACACTGAATTACCATCATCAAATCTGTGTTTCTTCCTTCCTTACTAAGATGTCAAAAAGTAAAACATTTTGTGATACGGTTCAATACAAGTAAAGCTCATTTAACAGCATTTGCAGAATAATGCTGATTTCAACAACAACAAAAAAGTATTTAGACTTAGTCTCTCTCCTTTACTCCCCCCCAAAAAAGTGCCTTTCTGTAACCATTATTTTGTGGTAAACAACATTATGACACAGATGCTGTTGATTTAGCGTCACTTGTTTAATGCAGAACATTCCTTTAGCAATTTGAATGAAACCCTAAACTAGATTATTAAACTTTGGTGTGTAACTTGTCCTTCACGTTTGTGCTACAGACATGAAAGATAACTCAAATCGTGTGGAGAGGAGTGTTATTACTTCAAGTAATCAGATTTGCAAAAAAAGAGACACCTACAGACCAGAATATCAGAGACTTGAGAGTGGACTTTTTTTTTAAACTTCAGAATCTGAATGAGATTTATTCCCAAGCATGCTTACACATACAAGGAACGTCTTTTTGACAGAAGCTTCCAATGCACAAATAATACAAAAAATGTAATAAAAAGTGAATAGAAAATAAGTGTATCTAGACAAACACTAGAAGTAAAAAAAAAATAGATATATTATACATGTATATATAAATATATATACATTAGTACAAATAAAAATCTATTATATACAGATGCAAGGGAATGTATGTCAAAGGAGATAGGGTATATTGGAGAAATATAAATGGACTAAGCTGTGTATTGCACAGAATTATTGCTCAATGGGGCAGTTTTAACTGTTCATGAGATGGATAGCCTGAGGGAAAGAACTGTCAGGTACAGGAACAGTTTTGGTGCTCAGAGCACTGTAGCGCCTGCCAGACGGCAACAGCTCAAAAAGGTAGTGGGCTGGGTGAGTGGGATCCAGAGTGATTTTCCAGCCCTTCTCCTCACTTTGGAAGTGTACAGTTCTAGAAGGGATGGGAGGGGGCAACCAATTATCCTCTCAGCAGTCCAATCTGTCCGTTGTAGTCTTCTGATGTCGTAGAACCAAACCAGACAGTTCTACTGATTTGAACTGTGTCAGCAGCGACTGTGGCATAAAGTACAACCCCTGCTGGGCCTTTTTCACAATTGAGTCAATGTGAGTCTCCCACTTCAGGTCCTGTGAGATGGTAGCGCCCAGGAAGCTGAATGACAACTGCTGCCGCAGAGCTGTTTAGAATGGTGAGGGGGGTCAGTGTTGGGGTGTTCCTCCAAAAGTCCACAATCATCTCCACCGTTTTTTAACGTGTTCAGCTCAAGGTTGTTTTGACTGCACCGGTGAGCCAGCTGTTCAACCTCCCTTCTGTATGCAAACTCATTGTCATCTTGGATGAGGCCGATGACAGTAATGTTGTCTGCAAACTTCAGGGGTCCTTGGTAGTGCAGTCATTTGTGTACAGGGAGAAGAGTAGTGGGGAGAGCACACATCCATGGGGGGCACCAGTGCTGATTGTACATATACTGGAAGTGAAGTCTCTTTACAGTCTTTACTACAGACTTAGCTGATTTTAGTTTCTGCTTGTAGGTTGGAAGATGATGAACCAGACAGTGATCAGAGAGTCCCAAAGCTGCTCTAGGGACAGAGCGATATGCATCCTTTATTGTTGTGTAGCAATGATCCAGTATATTTCTGTCTCTGGTGGGGCATGTCATGTGCTGTCTGTATTTTGGCAGCTCATGGGTGAGGTTAGCTTTATTAAAATATCTCAGAACTATAATAAGTGAGCCTGGGTATTGTTGTTCTGTGTCTGTGATCTGATCAGCCAGCTGATGCAGCTCTGCATTCACGCACGCTTGTAGCGGGATGTATATAGTCATCAAAGTAAATGAGGAAAACTCTTGTTACCAGGGCTGGACTGGCAATCTGGCATACCAGGCATTTTCCCGGTTGGCCGCCGCACATTGGGGCCGATCAGGGGCAGACTGGCGGCAGAACCGAGCGGGCCGGTGGGTTGGCCGCGATACGTGCCGAATGGGCAGCGAAAGCAAAAATGAGCCGCTGCGTTATGCAGAACAGAGCACAAAATGGCATAGCGATATGCAGAAATGGACCCCCCCCCCCCACACTCCCACTCAACAACTTTTGGGCCAGTTGCCATGTAAAATCCCAGGCCGATTTCTCTTTCCAGTCCAACCCTAGTTGTTACATCTGCACACCAACTTTCATTGACGCAAAAGCATGTTCTACTGCCTCTTGCCTCTGAACAGCTGAAATCCCGGCAGATGTAACGCGCTTAGGCAAACAAGCATTAGCAATACACTAAAAAACAATACGAGCACCTAAGCAACCAAATGTCAACATCCTTGCAACTAGCAACAACATCCTAGTATTGCGGTGAGGACTGAAGCACAAGAGACCACCCCATTTTCTTCAGTTCAAATAATTAGCCAGCTCTTATTTCCTAGAAATCTTTAAAGTTCTTCCTGTCAAACTCGCACAATCAGCATCTGAAGGCGTCAGAAACAGTCAGGCTCTATTAGTCATTAGTCAAATCTGTTTCTGTGACAAAGGCTATCGCTGGCTGCAGAATGACGCTGTTAAAGAATACTATGCCTCCACATAAGACAGTCAGATGTTTGTGGTTGCTCTTACTCATCATCATCAATTCTTCCTCACAGAGGAGATCAAACCTGTAGAACAAAACTTTGGTGGGTTTTTGGCAGGGCGTTGCTATGTGGTCGCTTAGGTGTTCTGGTTGGCTACTAAACATGGACTTGACCAAGTCAAAAGAGCCCACACTGAAGTCTGTATGGTATTCTAGCCTCTAGATATAGCTCAAGGCCCTCTTTCGGTGCCCCCGTTTTATTGTCTACCATGTCAAAATTGTACATCTGACTGCTTAATAAAGCAATAGTACTTTTTTGTACATTTTGGACCTTGACATTCACTGTCACCCACATTCAATTTGACTGTATGGAAGGGAGCAGCTCAGCAATTCTGCTACACTCCCCATTGGTGTTCCAACAGAATAAAGAAAGTAATATGGGTTTGTAACAACATGAGGGTGAATAAATGATGACAGAATAGTCATATTTGCGTGTACAATTCCTTTAGAGTGACAACAGAGCAAATCTCACATGCATCTGATGTAATTATATGATATATATATATATATACTCCTAACACAGGGTCAAACTCTTAAAAGAGACATGGCACACTGAATAAATGAACACAAAGCCATTTTGCATCTCATCTCCAGACAAAAAGCTTTTATCAATGACTCAAACAAAGTTTGTTCTGTATACAAGCAAGTTAGCAAACTGTTGATGGGTCATATATAGTTTGACAGGTATACGATACCTCAATGAAATAATCATCAGGCTATTTACACACATATATACATTATATATACATATACACACACACACACACACACACATACATATATATATATATATATATACACACGCTCTGTGAATTTAAGTAAATAAATGTGCTGTAAGAGAAACGCAATACGCATAAGCCAAATACACAGCATCATTTTAAAGGGATAAATAACCTAATCAATCAGGTAACCGTTTTTAATATACATTCAGCCAAACACTTGTTTTATTCCACCTCAAATCTTATAGAAGGCTTGATACTCTCTACCAACTGTTAAAGATGTCACTGCAACAGAAAACGGATGAATGGAACGCGAAGAGTAACATTGTATCGAATGTATGAGAATGTGAAAGTGTTACTTTGTATCGCTGCTCCTCCGCGTTAGCTCATTGGCTACTGCAGTTAGCCCTTTTCTTCTGTTTCCTCCGTTAGTTTTCCCAGTTATGTTTGTGTCTCATTAGAAACAAGATGTTGAAATGTGTGTGTTTTTACCTAGATCATCCATGTCCCCGGCTTCCAGAGGCGCTTTACTCCTATATCCGAATCTGGAGAAGAATGAGTCCGTTATTACTACACCACTCAAGTTTGTGCTGAAGTTGTCCTGCTGTTTGAAAGGCGCAGGTCTGAGGCGGCTGGACTCGAACAGACCCCCTCAACACATCCAAGAACAGGGAAACTTATTCCACTACAGCGACCTCTACCGGCTACAGAATGCTCTCGAGCAAGCTTCACTTTTTTAATAAATTCACAACATCTATCTAAAGTGTCACTGCTTAATTTCCCTCTGCTTCTGTATCTAATTATCTGAGTTAGTACTGACATTATGATATAATTCAAGCACATCCTCATGCTGTAATTATAACAGGAGTGCATCCCAACCTCTACAGTATAGGCCAAAATCCTGTCAGTCATCAGCACATCTTTGTACTATATTAAGAGAAGTCCTCAAGCATTTATGATCAAACAATTATGGTTCATTACAACAAATTACACAGTGCATAATAACAGTTCAAATGAATGCACGGATAAATAACAAATCATATTCATATCATCGTATTAGACATTTGTAGGGTACAATGGGGCTAAATGCACCCCTTAAGGAAATTTTGGTAAAAAAAATTTTTTTTTTTATTGAAAATTGATGGAGCAGCATAATTTGTGTGAAAGGAAATAATAACAGAAGGTTGTTTCGATTAAAATTCAATTAAAAAAAAAAAAAAAAAGATAGTGAGGGAGTCTTTTACCCCACACTTGGAGTAAAATGCCCCTAGGGGATTTAAAGTGATATCATGTAGATATCGGGGCAATACTTATATAGGGCATAGTTTGTCAGTTTTGTCAAGTTTGAGACAGCAAGATGCCTTTTTGAGTAACAAATCAAAATAACTACTTCAAAAAAAGTCAACCATTTCCCGTTAATTTCAAACACAAGTATTCTATAGACAAACTAATCTCTATTACGATTGGATGAGTCAATGTGAGCCCACTTTGAACATTTCTCATAACAAACCTAATCAACCCTCTTACGAAAAACGTTGTGTTTTATAGGGGTCTTTAGCTCCTGCAACAAGGAATTTTGTACACCAAATACTATCATTTCACTTATTGGACCGTTATTGAAATTCTTTTGATTAAATGACCTTAAACAAACCTGAAAATGAAAAACAAGTATTTTTACCAAAAAGAAATGTGTTAATTACAGGGATTTTCATGAGCTACATACATTTGCAACATTTTAACCCATTGTACCCTACACTGTGTATCATATGAAACATTCAGAATTTTTTTTTTTTTGGGGGGGGTGGGGGATTTTATCCACTTTTTCTCCTATTGAATGTCCAATTCCCAATGCACTCTAAGTCTGCGTGGTGACGTCATGACTCGCTTCAATCCGGATGGCAGAGGACGAATCTCAGCTACCTCCGCATCTGAGACTGTCAACATGCGCTGGCTTGTTGTGCGCATTACCACAGAGACAGCGCATGTGGACGCCAACACCATCCACCACAGCAGTCAACAACAACTCACCACACAGAACCACACTATAGCGATCACAATGAGGTTATCCTGTGTGAATCTACCCTCCCTAGCAACTGGGCCAATTTGGTTGCTTAGGACCTGGCTGGAGTCACTCAGCATGCCCTGGGATTCGAACTCGCGAACTTCAGGTGTGGTAGCCAGTGTTTTTACCACTGAGCTACACAGGCTCACAAGTTTTAGGCCAGCAGGGGGCGTCTGATGCTCTGCAAACCGAATCGTCCATACATCCGCATTTAAATCTCAGAACATTTAACATATATTTAACATACATTTTACACTGGACATTAACTTTGAATAAAAACTGATAATTACATATGAATGGCACATGTATACATTCTATGCCAATGGAACAGACCCATTATCTGTTATTGAGTAGCAAAAGTGGGTGAAGTGGGTATTGAGGTATTAGGCATTATACAGAATATTATAACAATAATCCTATCTAAATAAGGTTATCAGGTTAATTCAATTATGTTTAGTTTGATTTCACATAGCCCCGAAAATTAGGGATGGGCAAATTAAACCTCTGAAGCTTTTCCACGATTGCTCCGGAAAAAGATTAAAAGGCTCAGGAGTGTCATAAACAGTGACATCTGGTGGTTGGCAAAATTGAAGCAGCCATTAACCCAGGAATGCAGCTCTGTTAAATGAAGCAACTGATATATTATTATTGTATACAGTCTTCTTATTCTGTGTATACTGTATATTGTATATTATTAGGTGTATATGTTGTTGTGTAACAAGATGTGTAAACTGTTATATGTAAATCAGATGTTTACTGATGTTGCTTGGAACCACACCCCAGATTTCCCCCCACAGTTGCACTTGTGTATATGTTGAGTGACAATAAAAGGGATTTGATTTGTTTTGATTTTACCTTCTAATTATATAATTCGCTGGTTAAAGTGTGGCAAAAAATGCCAAAATGCATCAAAATGATTCAATGAGATATTCAGTGGTTGAAGTGGGGCGGAACGCTGTACCTGCACTTCTATAATTGACTCTACAGAGTACCGGCAGTTTTCTTGCGTACCATCCCTTCTCAGAGTCTCCCGGTATGATGTAATATCTTTATTTAACCCTCGTGCCACCCTAGGGTTTTTTCGATCATTTTGTCTGTGGTTCTACATTTGGCCAAAGGTGTGTATTTTGGGGGGAGTTTTGGAATAGAATGCATCTATAATACACTGTAATATTTGATCCCAGTGCCATTAAAGCATAATTTAATTAATTATATGATATTATGCTTTAGTTCCAGAGTCCTGGCTTCAAAATTAAATTTTCACCAGATGGCGCCATTTTTATCAAGTTTAGCCTATGGAGCAAATACATGCTTGCAGATAACATTGTGTGGGTGTGTTGTGTGTGTGTGTGTGTGTGTGTGTGTGTGTGTGTGTGTGTGTGTGTGTGTGTGTGTGTGTGTGTAAAAAACAACCTTGTGTGGCATTATGCAAACAAACTGGCATTTAAAGGGTTAAAATCCTGAAAATTAATGAACACTTGGTAGTTATAATCAGAACTGATGTTGGAAAATAGTATTAATATATAATATTACAGTATTATGGTAGTTTTTTAACGCTGACATTTTGGCCTCTACGGTCCTCTGAGTAACATTTATAAATTGACGTACACTTATAAATGTAAGTCATTGCTTTGATGTGGCCCGCCAGACACTTTTATTTGGCCTGAGCAAAACTCAGCTGCGAGTTTAACACTCATTGACTCATCATCGCTGCTCGTCACTTTTGTCTTCCACTTCAAGCACTGGTGATAAAAATAACAACAATGAACACACACACACACACACACACACACACACACACACACACACACACACACACACACACACACACATATATATATATATATAACTAAGACAGTTGGAAGAGGCAAGCAGGGCCGTAGCTAGTGGGGTGAATGGAGGTAGTGATTCTAGGGCCCCAAAAGTCCAGGGGGCCCCACAATAAATTCTAAACTGTAAGTTTTATTAGGAAAAGGGCCCAGACAATATACAGTCAGGGGGTCCAGATTACCTTGCTACGGCCCTGGAAAGTATCTGGTTTTCTAATCATCTTTAATAATACTTGTTTGACAGGATTAAATACACAAAGACAAATGAGAACATTAAACACAGCTGAGGAACAATAAGGAACAGCTGGAGGTGATCAGAGCAGGGGATGATGGGAAGTGTAGTCCATGGGGAACAGATGACAGAGGTAAAACACAGGGCAGACAACAGTGAATCGTGACAAAAATCATCCTCCTTTCTTATCGCAGCTGCTAATGGCTCCAGGGCAAGTCAGAACAATAATGGGGAAAGAGGGCAACCCTGCCGAGTGCACCTATTCTGAGTTAAATAATCTGAAATTAGTCCATTTGCAGGGTGTCTACACTTAATCTTAATCTATCACTTAATCCAGCCAATAAATGTACTCCCGAACCCATACATTTCCAAAATAATGGAAATGGATTAAAAGATGATCCCATTCTGCCAAATCAAATGCCTTTTCGGCAAGACGAAGAGATGGCAGCGACCGGAGACTGATTATTCGCTACTGACCACCACATGATATTGATGAAACGCCTAATGTTATCAGAAGAGCTCCAGCCCCAAATTAACCCCACCTGATCTATATGTATAAGAGATGTCATAACTTTACTTAACTGGTTAGCCAATAAAATACAAACCCACAATCAAAGAATAGTTGGATTACTCAGTTTGAGGGGCCATCCTACCTGCGCTGCTGATAATAGACAAATAATCTGTATGAGGTCTGAAAGAATCAAATTTATGACAAAAACTGAAGCAGCATGTTGAGACTTGATGAGAAAACACACCGCAAACATCTTTGTATTAGAGAAAGGTTTATGAGTGATCGTTGGTTGGTTTCTTGTATCACGTTGGGCTTCAAAGCATGCATACAAACAACTCATCGTGAAAATGTCACAATTTCCGTCATAGGATTCAATAGACAGCCAAAAACGTGACAATCCCAGAAACTCCTGTACAGGTGGCAAAACTAATAGTTCTTCATCTATTATAACACATAAATAATTGGCACAGTTTTTACACCCCCTACAGGTCCGAAACCTTCTTTGTGCAAGTACGTTAACGCAGACGCTTCTTTGTACAAAACTTCAATTTCCCGTATTGTTGCATTGCAGTTTTAGATTTCAATTCATAACAACTCAAGTACCGCTACAAGTTGCATTCTCAACGTTGCCACAGGGGGCGCTCTAGCCAACATCAATGTGAACTGTCCGCTTCTACAGCGAGTTTTCTCCTTCAAGTCAACTACTGTAATTGTTTTAAAAATGGCTAAGATTAAGGTAAGGTTCAAGAAATAAAGACGTCACTTCCCTAAACTGACGAATAGTCCTTAAAATGGTCTATAAACAACACATATTATTAAAACAATTTATCGTTATTACATGACCTAATAAACTGAATTCTGAACAGCCTCTTGTGAGGCTCACATTAAATTGGAAACATTTCTTATCAACTGAATTTTGAATGATGAAGCTTCTTCCACTTTAGCTTTAACAAACACTTTATATTCCGTGTACTGTCGAGCTTTAAGGCGAGTTATCGAGTTAGTTTAATGTTTTAGCGGTAGCACTACCTCATGGAATTCTAGCAGTGCAAAGTTTACAAAGTGTCGCCCAATTCGAAGTAATTACACAAGAAATATTTTTTAAACACAACATGAATTATTGGCTAATAATGACAGGAAATATTCTACCCTGATTATCTGCGGTCTTTAAACAATCAGCCGATGTCAACAGTGCAGATACTTGCTTTTATCAGCCGATATAGTCGTTTGGCCGAGACATCGGCGTTTCTCTATTTTGAAGGTAACTCTATTGCCCCCTTGAGTACTGGGGTTGTTACTGCCACAATAATGGAAGAATTGATCAAATACAGCAAAGTACTTTACTGTACAATTCAGGAAAGTTAAATCAACAAGCAATTAATCATAAAGACCCAATAATTTTAAAACTTCTTCGGTAACAAATGGATAAAAAGATTACTGAGTGCAAAGCTAGAAAAGACAACTATTTAAATACAGATAAATACCACATCATTTTAGCACAGCAATGAATAATTATCCAAATACCTCAACAAAAATCCATAAAATCTGAGACAACCTTAATTAAAAAACCACTCATAAATATCATGAGCTTCTCTATATTCCTTGTGTCTTCCTACATGTTCACAGGCAGTGCAAATAGCCAGAATAAACTCTTGATTCTTTAGTATTAAATGAGGCCTTGCAGACAAATGTTTCCTCCAGTTAAAGTACCTGCGATATGCATCTTCATCCTTGTCCAGCTGAAGCAGATATTCCGCTAGTGACTTTGCATCTGGAAAGTCGTCCACATGAATGAAGGCATCACCAGGAGCAAATTTTTCATAGTTGCTTCTGGGAGGACCCAACACCACAGGGACAGTACCAGCCGAAAGTGGCCCATTAAACTTCTCAGTGATGTAGTCCTTGTGGATGGAGTTCTCGAAGGATAAATAAAATTTGCAGCTCGCTATGGTAGGATAGTAGTCCTTATAATCCAGGAACGTTCCATATGCTTTCCCAAACAAATGTACCTCGACGTGCTTGCTAAGTTCATTGTAATAACTGTTCCTTTTGCCAACGCCTGTATAGGCAGCATTGTTGCTTACAATCCAACAGACTAGCTTGTTCTTTTTGGGAATATCAATCTTCTCTTCAGTTTTCTTGTTTGTGGTCAAGCGCAACCGTACAGGAATGTCAGAGTCTTCTCTGTAGCTCAGAGTGAGATTGAACAGGTTTTCCAGACCTGGTTTTTTTGCTGTGTTAGTTGGTGATTCTACATTAAACCATATCCACTTCTGGAACGGCGGACGAGGAGATGGAGGAAGGTTGAACCGGAACCAACTTATGGCCTTGTGGAAAATAAGAACAGCATCTGCATTGCTGTAGAGCGATCTATCATCTGTAAGTTTGCAACCATCATAATTGTAAAACGTTTTACAATCACTGAAGTCAAAAAAGTAATTTTCAGGCCAGAACCATAACAAAAGTATTGGTTTCTCTTCCTTTGCAACAGAAAGGGAGTTGTTGCCCTGTTCACATTTGTTTTTAGAGTATTGGTTAGTTCTAGGTTGTGGAGCTTGATGGTTGGTCTGAGGCAAGGTCCATAAAAACACACTGAGACCGGCAAATGCCACGAAAAGTGTCAGACAGGATACTAAAATTCCTCTTGAGCTCAGCATTTTTGTATCTAAAGAGAACGATCAAAGGAAGTACCCGTTAGAAAACAAACAAAATCTTAAAATTAAGTCAAAACGGGTGGAGTCACGTTAAACTATGAGAGGGTTGATCGCTTGAAGGAAGCTCCAGCTAGGGATGGGCGATGCCACATATATTATTTTTTTAATTATTAGGCTGCTTTATTTACCTTTTAAAAATTAGCATGTATAAGCAACATAAAAAACATCAAAATTATCCATAGATATTATTATATAGACACTATTACTAAAACCAGGTTACAATATGGACAATACAGTAATGCTGTGGCAAAACCATGGTTACTGCCAAAAAAAACAAAACAAAAAACCTTGCTAACTTCATGGTTAATACAATATTACTACAGTAAAGCCATGGGTATAGTTTCATAAGGGTGTCATTTATTAACAAGGATTAAAGATTATTATCAATGTTTAACACCTTTGAATATAAATAAGCCTGTAAAAATGGTCACACAAGTCCATTATAATACATGTGAGCGCTCACCTGTCAATCACAGCGCTCACCTGTCAATCACAGCGCTCGTTCAAAGTGGGAGCAGTGCTTTCCTGACTTAATGACAGAAAAACAGCGTGTGGAGTTATTCACACCAAAAGTACAGGATGTTTTTTATTTTTATATTAAAAATGTTCTCTAGCCTTTTGCTCTTGATTTATTTTTTTATTATTATTTTAACTAATACCCCCTTGTTGTTTGCTTTTTGTTGTTCAGTATTGTATAGGGGACGCTTTTCTTTCATTGTTTCTATTGATGTATATTTTTATTTGTCCCCTACGAGAGTTTTGTATGTCTTTTTCCTGTCAAAAAAAAAAAAAAATAAAAAGTATTTTTAGCAGTTCCGCGCATCACGATGAGCGGAAGAAAAAAATAGTTCCGGTGCCATAAAATAATTCGCTCATATAATTATTCCTTTCCGCTTCAAAGCTTATGAGGTTAATTAATATTCATGTTATCTACATTTTAAGATCGCTAGTTTTTAAAAAAATTAAAATTAAAATAAAAATTAATATTCGATATTTTTATGTGAGGATCGACTTTATGACACACATCAGTGTCTGAAGTAGCGGTACTTTTGTGTCGATCCCCCATCCATAAGCTCCACTTAAACTTGGCTAAAACTATCCTTGTAAGCAATATTAACTGATGAGAACTGTGATAGTTGTTTGAAAAGTGTGCTTGGAGGGCAGGTGTCGAAAATTCGACATTCTCAGCCTGTAGGGACATTTAAAAGCACTTACGTTCTCAGGCGCCGGACACCTCACAGCATCAAGACGGAAGAGATCCAGTCGATAGTGACAGATGAGCTTCGTGACGTAGGTCGAGATAGCTCGTATATTTATGGAGCGATGACGAACAAAATCGACCGACATGAAGCTTTGTAGAAATACACTGAGCAATCGCGTCTACGGAGGCAAAACTTTCCACCCTATGTTGAAAAACAGGTTGATTTGAACACCGAATACTTCTGTTAAATATTTTTATTTATTTTTTTTTTGCGAATAATTGGGATAAAATGGGTAATTTAAAATAATATTTGTTGTCATTATTCAAGTCGCTATTTTTTATTATTATTTTCATTATTTAGAAAATTAGTAGACTTCTGTTTTGTTCACCCTTACAAAAATTGACTATTTAATTCCTGTAACTGTCGTTGGTGTTTAGTTATACCATAGTTACCACACATGTAACCATGGTTACTACTATAATATTACGGTAGTAAAACAATGGTTTCTGCCACCTCCAAAAAACAACAAAAAAAAAAAACAACAACAACAACAAAAAAACAAACAAAAAACATAGTTACTATTACTTTATTAAAACCATGGTTAACTATGTTTTTATCACTTATTTAAAACAATCACACACAGTTATAAGAAATTAGAAATGTCACATTTATGTTATTTTAGCATAAATTTACTTCCTGGCATGGTACCACTAGTGGTACGCAGAGCAACTGACAAATTCAAACTGTGCTTTCGCGCTCCGCGCTCAGCGGAGTCATATCATTCACAACTATTCAGTGTTTTCATCCACATAATGTTTATTTTATGTTTCAGACATTTAAATTCACATAAGTACTAAAAAAACACAATATATTTAGAGTTTGTAAAATACACACTGATGTCTATGGAAGCGGCTATAATATTCCTATCCATTATAATCAGGTGGCGCGCATAGAGCTCAACTGACGTGATAATTATAAAGGTGATGTTTATAAAGGTAATGCTATAGTATAGCGAACGCATTTGTGAATATTTTGAATAAAAAAGGAAATAAAAGCAGATCATCTGTCGTTCAGTGGCTGTGGTCACGTGACAAGAAATGACGCGTCATCATGGAAACAATAAAGTGACGCGTTCTATAACGGTTGCCTTGAAAAACGCACACTTTGAGGGCAGCGAATTTTGTGAAAAGGTTAAATATAAATGAATGTTAGGTGGATGATAAAATTATGAAAAGTTCAAAACTGCTATCGTGGCTTCAATCTGGCAAGAGAAGATCGGATCAGGAGGAGCGCAAATGATAGTTTCTCCATGTATGCTTGTGTGTCAGACGCTGGAAATCTCCCGCGCCTTACTGAAACGGAAAATATGATTGGCTAACAAATATCTACTCCCGTCTGAAATGAACGTTCTGATTGGTGGATCAGTTTAGTCCGACTGTCTGTCCAACCATTTCAAGTCCAGTATCGTCGATACCGATACCAATATCGAAACTTCTGTTTACATTTATTTTTTTGCGATTACTTGGGATAAAATGGGTCATTTAAAATAATATTTTTAGCCATTATTCAAGTCATTATTTTATTTTTAAGTTATTAGACTTCTGTTTTATTCACCCTTACAAAAATTAACCATTTCACTACAGTAACTATAGATTAACCATGGTATTTAAACCATAGTTACCACACAAGTAACCATGGTTACTGTAGTAAAACAATGCTTATCCATTACTTATTAAAGACAATTACACACAATTATAAGATATAAGAAACATCACCTTTAGATATGTTGTTATTTTAGCGTGAATTTACCCAATACATTTGTAAATCTGGAAAAACTACTCACTTGTAAATCTTTTGTAGTCATTTTTGTATTACTTTAGTATAAATACGTGCTAATGTTGTTTTTTTACTTTGTGAACGAAAAGACACAAATTCGCACATTTTCTCATTGGAAATAGATACATTTGGTCTTGGTCACAAAAGCAAAGTTTGCTGCCATTTTCCATCATTTTGAGGCATAAGCGATTGGGAAATAACACGTACTTCCCAGGAGCCAAAAAAATATTTAAAAAAATGTGTTACACGGTGATATTGTATCTTAACATATTTTTGAAACAGTAGTAAGCCACACCAAAATACCCTTTATTTTTATGCAGATCATTTTCAATACTTGAATCATTAAAATAGCTTAACTTGGTGCTTTTAATAAAAATAATTCACATACTGAGTTCGTAACGCGGTGATTTGGACTTAACATCTCGGAATGTGAATTCATTTAGTTACAACATGTAGTATGCCGAAAACTTGGAATATAATCGTAAAAATGGGATTAGCAATAAACCACAGAATGTCATGGAATATGTCCTAGTGTCATAATTAAACTAAATGTAAATATCTGATTTGATTTAATTGAATAAATGTATAATCTGCAAGTGACGCACACTTCAAAATGAATGTCTAGAGCCGGACGCTCATACACTGAAAACACCTCATCATGATCCTCGTGTACGCTTGTAAGAGACACAGAGAGCGCAGCACATACACACTATGCATTTATTTAATTAAATGACTGCTTTGCATGGATTAATAATCACGCTATGCCATGGAGCATGTAGAAACGGCAAAATAAAAGCTTGATTTAAACAGACACGTGTTTTTGCTTAAATATTACACTTGTCGGGCGCATAAAACTTCCTGGAAATGTCCTGGAAAAGTGTGGCTTGAAAAGAGTGGGAACACGGATTCGTTCATTTTGTGGGTTTCGATGAGATCATCTACTGGGGATATTTTATGGGATACTGTTATGTGCAATTTAATGGCACTGTTTATGTTGAAAAAACAAAACAAGGGACTTGAGCAATCTGGAAGCAGTAGTGTTGCAGTCTTGTGAGCGTGCATGGACCGTCGGATTTCCGGGGGAAGGATGCCATTTGAGACTGTTCTGCGTGGGTTGAAGTGCTTTTTCTTTTCTCTGGGTTGTTCAGGATATAATGTTTATATCAATGTTGGAAAGTGGTCTATATAATTTAGCCTTGGGTGCACAATTAATGGACACTTCCTATCGCTCCAATTCATATTCCAATTCAACTTCCTGTGGGGTGTGACAGATCCCATTAAAATTTGAATTCACTGTGAGATAAGTCTGAATTGTTACTGAATGTTTGACCAGCTAACAGTGGAAGGAAAACTATGCAACAGAGCAATCTGTGGTAGCCAGACACAATTTAATGGTAAATGGTCTGCACTTATATAGCGCCTTTTTAACCTTCTGGTATTCAAAACACTTTACACTGAGACTCATTCACCCCCCCCCCCACACACACACATACACCAATGGTGGCAGAGCTGCCATGCAAGGCGCTAACCTGCCATTGGGAGCAACTTGGGGTTCAGTGTCTTGCCCAAGGACTCTTCGGCACGTGGAGTCATGTGGGCCGGGATTCGAACCACCAACCCTGCGAATAGTGGCCGACCCGCTCTACCAACTGTGATGATGTGGCTGTATGCCCCAACACTTGCATAATGTTCTGCTGTTCAATCAAATGTATGCACTTTCCCATGTCAAAATGTAGGTCATTTGAGCACATATAAGTGGGCAAATTGGGACACAGTGTTGGCAGGTATTTTTCTATGATGAGATTGAAGTTGATAACGAAGTCAAGATGATAAAGACGTATTATCAAGTGGTTTTAATTGAAACATGTTGTTGATGAAAAGATGCAGAGGATTTTTTTTAATCCCCTATTCTCCCCAATTTGGAATGCCCAATTCCCACTACTTAGTAGGTCCTCGTGGTGGTGCTGTTACTCACCTCAATCCAGGTGGCGGAGGGCGAGTCTCAGTTGCCTCCGCTTCTGAGACCGTCAATCGGCGCATCTGATCACGTGACTCGTTGTGCATGACACCGTGGAGACTCACAGCATGTGGAGACTCATGCTACTCTCCACGATCCACACACAACTCACCACACGCCCCATTGAGAGAACCACTAATCACCACCACGAGGAGGTTACCCCATGTGACTCTACCCTCCCTAGCAACCGGGCCAATTTGGTTGCTTAGGAGACCTGGCTGGAGTCACTCAGCGCACCCTGGATTCAAACTCGCAACTTCAGGGGTGGTAGCCAGCGTCAATACTCGCTGAGCTACCTAACCCCCTCCAGTCATAGCATGTGGAAGATTTTACCGTTTGAGCTGCCTGAGCTGCAAGATCTGAACACCTTTACAATGATCTTTATTAATGGGTGAATTACCTCACTCAAATACATCCTATACGTGAGACATTTATCAGCTTTATCCATAACATAAATGTAATATTACAACTTGTAGAAGCCAATGAACAACTTAAGTTACATTCTAGTCAGAATCAAAGTCTGGTAATCTTTGCGTAAATGCTCCTTAGTTACCTGAAGGTAGAGGAGTGAGCAAACCATGTGATGAGTGAGTGAGGTCCTTTCTTTCAGATGGCACTGGCCTTCCTTGAACTCCCAAAATATGTCTTCTATAGAAGGAACGTGGGTCCCAGTGAAGTGCTGTCTAGTGTTACTCTCCGTTGCAAGGCCTTTCTGTCTTAAGACAGAGCAGTTCCTCTCCCAGCTAGTGATACAAATCTGTTGAAGCTGGCAATGGATGGGATTTCTCAGGCAACACCCCTAAGGAAGTAGATGTGCTGTTGTACCTTCTTCACCATGGAGGTGGTGTTTAGGGACAATGAGCGCTCTTTAGAGAATTTGATGCAGTGTGTTGTGTACACACCCTCACCGCTAATGTGCAGAGGGGGGTAGGATTATTTCCCATCACCATCGTCTGCAGATGTAATGATAGGATTGTCTGTGTTTGGTGATGCAGTCGTGGGCCAGCAGGGTGTACGGGAGTGGGCTCAGTACACAGTAATGCTGGCGGTTGACTTGAAGCATGTTGAGGCTTGTTTAAGTGATGCACTTTCCCTTGGTGCTCGACCTTCCCCATGAGCGTGATCACAGAAGCAGCCACGGGACGTTGCGTGTAGCGGAACATACTGTATGTGACTTGTTGGACTTGGATAGAAAGAATTTAGACAAATGAATGAATATTTCATTATCAGTGGGACAAATACTGTACATTTTTGAAAGTTCAAATAATCCATTAAAAATCCTCTTGGCTCAACAATATAAGGGGGCATATGCCCCCTCAGTCTGTATGGGCACGACACCTCTGGGGATGACTGTTCTTCTGCCACTTCATCTTCACCTCTGTATCTGTTACCTTGTTATTGATGGCCACATTTTCAGAGTAATGCAATATATATATATATATATATATATATATATATATATATATATATATATATTCCCAATTTGGAATGCCCAATTCACACTACTTAGTAGGTCCTCGTGGTGGCGCGGTTACTCACCTCAATCCAGGTGGCGGAGGACAGGTCTCAGTTGCCTCCGTCAATCAATCGTTGTGCATGACACCGCGGAGACTCACCGCATGTGGAGGTTCATGCTTATGACCTTTATTAAGCATTAATTGGTTTAATAGTAAATGTCCTTAAGACAGTTCTAAACACATTAAGCATTAATAGATGTCCAGTTCATTGCATATGTAAATGCATTCATAATATCTTGGTAAAACTTCACAATAAGGTTCCATTCGTTAACAGCAGTTAATGCATTAGGCTTTGTTAATGTTAGTTAATAAAAATACTATCGTTAATTTTAGTTCATGGTACATTAACTAATGTTAACATATACAACTTTTGATTTGAAACACGTATTAATATATGTTGTAAATAACATTAGCTAAGATTAAGCATGCTAATAATACATTGTTAGTTCGTGTTAACTAATGTTGCTAACTCATTTTAACAAATGGAATCTTATTGTAAAGTGTTACCAATATGTTTCATTATTGATTTGTATTGCTTCTTAATGTTCTTAATGTTCGTTTTTGGTTTGAAATGGATTTAAAAACATGTTTGCTACAGTAAATATACATAAAATAAAAGATAAAAGAAGTTGTGGTGCACCTGTGCCCGCAAAGCGCCACCACTTGGGGGAGTCGCCTGAGGCTCCCTGTGCAGAGCCTGTAGGCTGACGTCGTCACTGACGTCTATGGTGGCATAGTGGCTAGAGCACAGGGCTGCTAATCAGAAGGTTGTTGGTTCGAACCCCACGGCCACCACCA
Source organism: Moxostoma hubbsi (assembly GCA_032164185.1). NCBI lineage: Eukaryota > Metazoa > Chordata > Actinopteri > Cypriniformes > Catostomidae > Moxostoma > Moxostoma hubbsi. The sequence continues at coordinate 110,335 of JAVLUX010000117.1, read as the reverse complement.
TTGTGCCCTTGGTCAAACTTGAAGTCCTTTTTTTACTCTAAATCTCCACTTTCACTTTCACTTGTAAACCTGAAAGTACAGATATAGAGTAAAAAATGACTTGCCTTTTTGTGTTTAACCACTGGAGTCATATAGGTAACTTTTATGTTTCCCTTATGTGATTTTTGGTGCTTCAAAGGTCTGATCACTTTTCATTTTTAGGTGGACTATCCCTTTAAGTTCTTTGACTGACTGCATGATATTGACTGAATATATCAAAGTGTTTATTTGTGTTTGAAAAGCATGTAAAACTAATGACCGGTTTGTTATTGTTTCAGTGTTTACTGTCAAGGTCTCGTGACATCATGACAAAACTCAGATGAATTGTTTGCTTATTGAAAAAGTTATCTTTGCACAGTCATTAACTCTGTTTGTGTTTGTTTTCTCATCAAGTCTCAACATGCTGCATCAGTTTTTGTTTGCTTCAGACCTCATATAGATTATTTGTCTATTATCAGCAGCGCAGGTAGGATGGCCCTCAAACTGAGTAATCCAAACAACTATTCTTTGATTTTGGGTTTGTTTTTTATGCCATGTATCGCTTGAAAGATATCTGTTGGTTGCTCATCCAATCTGGTACAGAACTCACAATTCACTAAAATCCTCCTGTTTGATTTCTGCCATCATCTGGGTTTTTTTATTTGACTGACCTGTCCCGAAGTATAGCGTGTGTGATCCCCTACCCAATAATCATTCTGTGTTTTGTTGGTACTTGGAGAGGTCTCTCTTACTCATTGTCACTTACTCCTCATAAGCGCAAATTAGTTTTGGGCAGTCTGTTCCTGGTGCTGCTGAATTACACCTTTATCATCCTTCAGCATAATGCTTTTAAGTCACATTGGTGTTTTTGAGATGTGGTTCTCTTCAACCAGTGATAGAGTTTGTTGACTGTACACTGTACCTGTTCATGAGGAGTGATGCTGGTGATATAATGAAGTCTCTACAGTACAAACACTGAGCATCATCATGGTGGTGGCGTAGTGGGCTAAAGCACATAACTGGTCATCAGGAGGTTGCTGGTTCGATCCCCACAGCCACCATCATTGTGTCCTTGAGTAAGGCACTTAACTCCAGGTTGCTCCGGGGGGGATTGTCCCTGTAATAAGTGCACTGTAAGTCACTTTGGATAAAAGCATCTGCCAAATGCATACATGTAAATGAATGTAAATCATGCACAGTAGACTAACAGCTGTGGGAGTATTTTGATGTGGTTGTGATATGATTATCCTGTCAATTGAACTTTCTATCTAGACCTGCACATTTTGTGTGTATATTTTTCATACTTACACTGTACGTGTGTGTGTACATATAAAAATACACTACAAGTAAAGATCTGATTTCAAATGATTAATCTTAACGTAATAAAAGTATATAAAACGTTATATAAACTATGTACATCTAAAGAGGAGTCTTAAAGTTAGATACTGTCCCTGTTCAGTCTAAGAAAGATCCCATTTTCATTTCAAATAAAATAATCATTAGCTAAATGAGAAATGATACATTTTACTGTCTTTATTGTTTAAATAAGAAAATCATGATACATTTGAAATGCAAATGGAACAGATGTTTGTCTTTAAAACAATGTCTCTAGTTTTGTGAGTGCACTAATCAAACAAAGTTGTTCTACAGACACAGTTTGCATTTGCTTCTTAAATAAACTCAATTTCGGTTCTTGTGGTTGACATGTAAACACATATAATCATATGATCACTAGAGTCTGACACACTTTGAATAAAACTAAACATTTCAGATTCCCAACATTCATCCTTAAAATACGAGTGACTGTCACTCAAACGTCCGTTATTGTCCTAATGTTGTCAGAAGTCTACGGCTTTCAGTTTCGTCTCTTCCTGCTCGGTCAAAGGCTCCCGTGCGAGAATTTTGCCGTGCAGACGGTGATGTTTCCCGATGCCCAGCTTGGGTAAACCTCTATTCAGACCCTCCAACAGAACACAGGACTTGCACAAGGCCTGACTCGAGATGTACCCACAGCGCGAGCATGTACCCTGAACGGGCATCTTCACTCCCTCCTTTATCGAGAGGGTTTCTCCGGAGTGGATGACGTCTATGATGGAGCTGGGCCTGATGGACTCCAGGTCTTTGAGGAAGGCACGGGCGTGGCCCCGGTAGGCGTTGGGCGAGTAGATGCACTCTGTGGAAAAGTAGTCAAGCTTTTTAAAATAGGCGTAGAGGACGATCTCCTTCTCGTAGGCGTATTTGAGGGGCTTGCAGCGTGGTATGGCGCTCTCTCCTTCGCTGGCCGTGCTGATGTCGGTGCAGCGCCTGAGTCGTGCTATGTCCCCTCGGAGGACGTTCATCAGCACCGTCTCCGCCACGTCATCTGCATTGTGACCTGATCAAAACAAAAACAAATGTCAATTTAAGGAAATTGCCCAGACTAGTTAAGAATTTGAAGAGCATTTCTTGGCTTCAGTAAACATTAACTTTAAATACTCACATTATGAGTCACATTTGAATTTTTCTGAAGGCATAATTGTGTACCAACATATGCATTAATTTAGCCTACGATGGCACAATGCAATTATTAATACTTAAAACACAATCTGTCATGTAGAATCTTATTAATTCTATTTTTCAGTAAAAAATAAAAGCAGTGTAATGCATAATAATTTCAGCAGCGCTATTGCCAAAACTATTCTTTTAGGATATATCTTGGCATTAATCACCGGTGCAGATCTTGTCCACATTCAGCATCATAGCTCCCCTATCCAGCGCCTGTCTGCGGAACACGCCACAGAACGTGCAGTTGTTCTTCAACCCAACCTGCTTCACGATGGCATCCATCGTCCATCCGTACAGCTCCTCATAAGACACAATCTTCAGCGGCAGCTCATACTGCTGCTGGTTTCTCTTCACTGTCTCCAGTGAATCATCTCTATAACCGGTGATGCCCTCATCCACAGACAGCAGCAGAAGATTGAGTCCGTAATCATAACGTTCATTCAAAACCTTCATCACATGGGCCAGCACAGTCGAGTCCTTCCCACCCGAGGCTCCGATGGCCACGGTCTCCCCGTGATTGAAGAGTCCAGCAGACACGATGGTTTGATGGATCTCCTCCTCAAAGGCGCAGAAGAAGCAGTCCTTACAAAGGGAGTGTCCAGTCTTGGGCCGTTTGAGCACAGCACGTCTTTGCACACAGTTACTGCACTGGACGGGCATGATGGCACACACTGCGGAGGATTTGAGAGGCACAGGCGAGTTAAGAACTGTCAGAAAATCTTATATATATGAATAAGAAAGTTAGAGTATTTAAATGCACTAAGAGAATTTTGGAATAATTTCAGGGTAAATTTGGAAACAAGCACAATCAAAAACACCCCTGAACATTACAAATACAGTGAAAAACTGTTCAATGACATTAAACTATATTTTTTTTGTCTAAATCTATAATTAAGTTATTGTAAAATACATAAAAAATGCAATTCACAAAAAAATAAAAAAAAATACATAAATACTTGTTTTTAGTTTCTGAGTTCAATGTAATTTTGATAGTTTTTGTGTGGCTTTAAGTAAAATATAAATTAAATATATTTTATTTTTAAATAAAATAATATTATACACTACTTATATTATTATTAATAATAAAAAATATTAAATAAAATTGTATTATTTTAAAAAGTAAGCAGTGAAACAATTGTTTTAAAATTTAGTTAATATTAGAAAATCTTTGTCCACCAAATAAATGTAATGTAGTGTAACAATCCTAATACAGTAAACATAAATAAATAAACAATGAAATCGGCTCGTTGCATGTTGGAGAAAAAAATAAGGTGGAAAAAAGTTTTTCAAATATTAATATTTTAAAACAAAGCTGGTTCTCTGCGTTTATTTTAAATATAATTATTAATAAAAATATATATGTTTAATATTAATATTATTTAACAATAATATTTAGAGTAGTTGTTATCTTAAAACGTTCATCCAACAAATCGGCCGTGGTTAAACAACATGCAAGTAGCCAATTTGTTGTTCTGTGACAAAAAGGTACATTAAATAACTTTAAGCTAAATACATTAAAATACATTGAAAACGAAGCTGTACTTTGACATAAGAGTTAAAAACGGTAAGAAACACATGAATATTTATGACAAACCTTTTAAATATTTCCTCGGGGATGCAAATCATTAAGACTATTATAAAACCGTTAGATAAACTATGATAAAAAATAAAAAAAAGAAAAGATAAAACGCTTAATCCAGAGTTACATGACAAAACTCGGAGAACGCCTGATAAAAATAATAACAGTAGAAAACACGTTGTAAGCTGCGCATGTCATCCGGCTTCCTGTTTGACTCTGAGATCTGGAAGCAAACCGCCCCCTGGTGTCTTGGCATAGAGTTGCAACAATGTCATCAAATGACGTTATAATATTATATAGCGGTATTTAAAGGGACAGTTCACCCACAAATGAAAATTCTCTCATTTACTCACCCTCATGCCTTCCCAGATGTGTGTGACCTTCTTTCTTCTGCAGAACACAAATTAAGATTTTTAGAAGAATATTTTCAGCTCTGTAGGTCCATACAATGCAAGTGAATGGTGGACAAAAGTTTGAAACTCAAAAAAGCACATTAAGGCAGCATGAAAGGAATCCATTAGACTCCAGTGGTTTAATCCATGTCTTCAGAAGTGATCTAATCTAATTTTTGGGTGAGAACAGACCAAAATGTAAAAAGTTTTTTCACTGTACATCATAAGCGGAGGGTGAACATATACTGCAGGGTAAGGCTATATATGTAGGGTATAATAATGGGATTATAGGCTTATATTTATAATAATAATAAATTTAAATACAGTTATTGTCATCTGGAGCCATACCATACACACACACACTCATATATATATATATATATATATATATATATATATATATATATATATATATATATATATATATATATATATATATATATATATATATACACACACACACATTATTATTATTTTTCTTTTTTTTGTAATTTAATGTAAAATACAAAATCAAAGTTATATAATGACAGTCAGGGCTTAAATTGGCCTGCAAGTTCGGCACCTTTGCTTGTTTGTCAGTCTATTCTATTTATTTTATGCTTTGACACCATATTGCATTTTTATTGTTCTGTGGTTCGATCACCATTTCGTAGAAATCGCAAAATGCTGTATGGAATCAACTGCTCACCCATTTCCGAGATCAATATGCAGTAGCAACTTTGCTTAGTTTATGATGTCAAAGCTGTATCCCCTTTATGAATATGCATTTCGCATACTTTTAAATTGTATAATAAGTGGATAGTTTATACTTTATGGGCGGAGCTACACACATGGTCCCGCCTCCTGCTGCGGAACAAATCTTTTTCTGGAAAGACAGAAAACATGTCTTAAAAGAAAAAAATGAAATCTGCGCCATCCATATTGACCAATCATAATCAAATACATAATCAGATGTAAAGTCTCAATCCAATCAGCTTTCAGTATCAGATACCAACGGGTGATCCAGGCATTAGTACCCTTCATGCGGTGGAGCCATTGGAGTGGGGCGTGACCCAAGCAGAGAGTGAAGGCCCGCCCCAGCAGGTAGTATCAGAGCGTGAGGACCGCCCACTTGATGGCCAGACACTCCTTCGCCACAGTGCTGTACTTGGTTTCCCTCAAGGAGAGCTTTCGGCTGATGTACAGCACCGGGCGCTCCTCCCCCTCCACCACCTGCGAGAGTACGACCCCCAGCCCTCTGTTTGAAGCGTCCGTCTGCAATAAGAAAGGGAGAGAGAAGTTAGGTGCATGTAAAAGTGGCCCCCCACATAGTGCGGCTTTAACCTGCGTGAACGCCTGTTGGCACTGCTCCGACCATTGGACCGGGTCTGGAGCCCCCTTTTTAGTGAGGTCAGTCAGCGGGCTGGTGACGTCCGAATAATTAGGCATGAACCTCCTATAGTAGCCAGCCAGCCCCAGGAACTGCCTCACCCCTTTTTTGGTCTTGGGTCTTGAGCAGTTCGCAATCGCCGCGGTCTTGTCAATTTGGGGACGCACCTGGCCATGACCCAAGTGGAACCCCAGATGACCCAAGTGGAACCCCAGATGACCCAAGTGGAACCCCACCTCCACACGCCCAAAAACGCGCACTTCTTTGGGTTTGCCGTGAGCCCCACCCGCCGCAGCGACCTCAGGACCGCCCTCAGATGTTGCTTGTGCCGCTGCCAATCATTACTGTAGATGATGATATCATCTAAATAGGCAGCAGCGTAAGCCGAATACGGCCGGAGGATATGGTCCATGAGACGCTGGAACATCGCCGGGGCCCCAAACAAACCGAAGAGTCACAAATTGGTGCAATCCGAACGGCATGGAGAAGGCTGTTTTTTAGCGGGAAATTGGTGTCAAGGAGATTTGCCAATAACCCTTTGTCAAATCCAACGTCGAAAAAAATCGAGCAGTACCTAACCGATCGAGCAACTCATCATCATTGACTTTTCTATAATCCACACAGAAGCGAACCGACCTGTCACTCTTGGGAACAAGAACAACCGGGCTGGACCAATCACTGTGGGATTCCTCTATTACCCCCATATCAAGCATCGCATCCAATTCTTGCCAAACTATTTTCTTTTTGTGTTCGGGTAGGCGACAGGTGCGGCTGCGTACCACCACCCCCGGCTCGGTCTCGATGTGGTGCTGGATGAGGTTGCCATCCAGTGTAACACTGTATCATTGCCATGACTATGTAACACCGTAAACACCCAAAACTCTAAACAACTGTAAAAACGCAGATTTAAACAACTTTAAAGCTAAAAAAAATACATAAATTCTAAAAGAAGAATGAAAGGAAGTGAAGTCATATTTCTGCCTTTATACCCTCCAAAAATTGGCCCCTGTTCACTATATGTGCCTCACTGTAAATGTTTCTTCGATTTTTTTATTTTTTTTATTTATTAAAGGGACGAGCTGAAGGTAATTTTTTTGGTCATCAAATTTATGCCACAAATGCTGTCTATTAAGCTTTACTTCTATTGAAACCAGAAGTTAATTTCAATTTTCAAAATGCGACACAAACTGAAAATTTCAGCCAGTCCGTCCCACACCAGTGAATTACACTTTATACCCAGAAAAATGGAAGTATGCAAATAATGTCCCCAGAACTTGCAAAATTTTGTGTGACACAGACCAATTACAATTCAGTATGCAAATATTTAAGTAACATCCTGATAAATATTTCTTTAGTCCCAACTTTAAAAACAATGCCTGCAGCTTTATTGTCTTAAAGCCAATGTTTAATCTGTAGCATATTTAGGGGTTTCAATGAAAGTTCGCTAACTGGTTAGTTTAGCGGTGTTGTGATATGCTATTAGCTTAGCTGTACTAGGTTTACAATATGGCGTCGGCAGGTTGCGATGCGTTGTAGATTGCCCCGCAAGGGTCTCTTTAGGACTTCCCGTGAACTTTCGTCGCCATAGCAACCAACACCAGCGATTGGTGATTTGGGTCAACACTAATGAAAACAGTTTCATCGATGCCTATGAACGTCAGGGTGTTCCACAATGCACAAACAAACAGCAATCAGTGCCCAGATTCTCACACAAATATACGTAGCGAATTTGGTATGATAAATGTCCACTGCATGGGTTAAAGTGCTGTGTACATTACCATTATTTGTGAGGGGAAACAGCATGTGTGAGCTAGGAATTAAATGGTCCTATTTCTACATTACTATGTAAGGAAATTCATAATACATTCAGTTGCGTTTGACAACCGTTATAATTTAGATAAATGACAAAGAACTAGATTATTTGTCTGAATAAATTCCCCACCATTAAAATCGTAATACGTCTCGTTGTATCAGCTCACAATTTCTACTGTAGGGAATTAGCTTTAATTTTCTCTTATTGGAGTAATATTATTCTCATGGCTTATTAACAATTATATTACACATATAGCTATAGACTTTTATATCTTTTAGAAATAGGGATGAGATTATTTATCAAAATATACCACAGTCAACATATCTTTAAAAGGGAAACATGAATGATTAATCATAACTCATTATAATTAATTATGAACATTTAGATCAGTTAATAGAATTAACTTGATGTAGCTGAATTAATATTACAATCAATGTATCTGTTCGTCCAGCGAACACTCAGTATTGATTGTCTATCAATTCTCAAAAGGATATTTTACACGACCAAGGGCGTAACTTTGCGTCTACCATTGGGGGGGTTAAACTCGCGGCATATTTTTAATTTATTTATTTATTTAATAATTTTCTTGTGTAAAGGTGACATGCTAATTTGCCGTTCCTGTAACAGTCCACCTAGTTTCACAGAGTGGTTTCAGGGCACTTGAGGTTCCATGGTCAGATATCGCAATCTGATGAAACATCTGTTTGAATTTACCAGACTGTCCACACAAAACTCCTAATTGATGAACCCAGTCAAGGGCATCTCGCACAACTATAGAAGCTGTGCATGCCTTCTGTGCTATCAAATTAACACAGTGTGCTCCACAGTGCACATATAATGCAAGTGGTTGTTTCTTCCTAATGTGAGCCTGTGTTCCAGAATATTTGCCAGACATATTCGCTGCACCATCATATGTCTGCCCACGCAGTGCTGACAATGGCAAATTTAGTCTGCAGATTACATCTAATGCTACATTTGCAAGAGATTCTCCTGTGGTCTCAGGCACTGAATACATCCCAATGAATTCCTCATGAGGATTTAAGTCATGATCCACATAACGAAGACATACAGATTCTTGTTCTTGACCTGATGCGTCTTGTGTCCCATCAACAATCAAGGCAAACTGTGTGACTGGGAGGCATCGAATAGTGTCAGCTATTCCTCTTATAATGTCTTTGCTCATTATGCCTAGTATTTCGTTTTGAATGAGAGGACTTGTGTAATCCTGCTTGTGCGTCACTAACCACTTCTGAAAAGCAGGGTCATCTTCTGCCTTTTCTTTCAGATGTTGGGATAGATTACCCTTCTCTTCCACATGACCTCGTAGAGCTAAACCTTGCCTAGCTAAGTATTTGATGGAGCCTACAATCTTCATCAATGCATACCTTCCTTCCTCCTGTTGTCTGGCAACAGCTGAAGAAAGCTGTGAAGCCACAGTGTTACCTTTTTGTGCACAGATGTTCATGGCATGAATATGCAACTGACTTTTTGCATGTTCTGAGAACTTCTGGATAGCCTTTTTCCAATTTCTAAAGCCTACACTTACAAAGGCAGGGTCACACTTGCTTGCAAATGTTGACTGATTCAAAAAAACCTTGGCACAGTGAAAACATATGACCCCTTGTAAAGTGGCACTGTAATGCAACCAAGGAAAAGTTGTGAACCATTTTTGTTGAAAAGACAACACACAGTTAGCTCGCTTCTGCACTACTATAAACTTAGGATCAGGTTGTGCAGGCTTTGTGCAGGTGATGATGTCTGAAACATCAAATCCCTCTCTGTCCCTGTTTTCGGTGTTCGACTGGTCCCTGACATGGGGCTCAATATCCTGTGTTTAAACATGACATGAAAACGTGTTACTCTCTGAAATAACAATCTTATTAAATGAATGTATTGAACATATCAATAACACTATTCACAGCTAAATTATGTTGCGTTCTCACCTGCTCATTTGCCTGACTGCTGCCCTCATCATGTGACCCTCTGAGGAAACCACAGGAACCAAATTACTTGCTTTACACAAATCCTCTCATTCAAAACAAAATACTAGGCACAATGAGCAATGTCAATGTCAAGATAAGTCAAGACTTTTTGAGAGGGCATCTACAGTTGTGAATTCTTTAGACTTAAAACCCATACCAATGCCAAGAGTTCGACAACCACCCGAGCGCTATAGTGGACAATCAAGTGGTTTCAGTCCTAAAACTGTTATGCAATTCTACAGAGTTGAGTTTTATAAGGTACTTGACACCATTCACACGCAGTTCACAGAACGTCAGTGTTCTGACAGTGTATGTTTGCATGCACAATTTTGTTTAAGGTCTCTTACCTGGTCATCTGTGCCTCCTGCGCTGCCTGTCTCTGTGCTCTCTCTCCCTCACTTTGGTCACCTGACCCTCTGTCGCCTCCTCCTCTCTCTCCTTCTTCAATTGCTGTATCTCCTCTGTCGCCTCCTTCTCTCTCTCCTTCTACAATTGCTGTACCTCCTCTGTCGCCTCCTTCTCTCTCTCCTTCTACAATTGCTGTATCTCCTCTGTCGCCTCCTTCTCTCTCTCCTTCTACAATTGCTGTATCTCCTCTGTCGCCTCCTTCTCTCTCTCCTTCTACAATTGCTGTATCTCCTCTGTCGCCTCCTTCTCTCTCTCCTTCTACAATTGCTGTATCTCCTCTGTCGCCTCCTTCTCTCTCTCCTTCTACAATTGCTGTATCTCCTCTGTCGCCTCCTTCTCTCTCTCTCTGGTCACCTGTCTCTCTCTTATCGCCTCCTTGGCCATTTCCCTCTTCCTGATATATATAAAAATGTCAGTTAATGTTCAAATGGTTTGAGAGAGGCTGTATATCCTAATCAGTTTTGGAGAATGCATGTTCCCTCACCAAAAAGTTGGAAAGCATTTTAAACACCTTTTGCCCACTTACTAGCACATTAAGATTGCTACAAAATAATCATAATAATAATAATAATAATAATAATAATAATATTTAGGGCTGTCAATCGATTAAAAAAAATAATCTAATTAATTATATACTCTGATTAATTAATCTAAATTAATCACATGCATCCATTTTTGCTATGAACATATCTTAAAAACAAGCTTGGCAGATGAGTGAATCAATTAACAGCCAAACCAACATTATAGACTTTAAAGTTCAACGTGTCTCTCTTTTATTATAATTTTCCATTTGGGTCAGCATAGTGTCTGGTGTCAGATTTTTAGCACGATAAATGCAAATGACTGAAGTTACTACTCACTTTCAATGACATGTGCAGAGTAGGCAACCCTAACACCAAGGTAATGTGTGGAATACCACCTATGATTTATCCTTTTTTGGGCCATTCAAACATGTAGATTTTTATTCACATAATTACTAGGCTGTTGCCTTTTCTATCCAGTAGGTGGCAGTTCAGGATAAGAAATAGCAGTTCAAGAAAATAAACTAAATAGTAGGAACAAAGAAATTAAACCAGCATAGCCTACAAGTGCAAACGGAAATGTAATGTGTGAAGTTACTGGAATGGAAATAAATGTAACCACCTTCTACATACTTTTGAAGACATTTTGTTTCAAGTGTGCAACAAATGTAGTCAATTTATTGTATGTGTGTACAGTACAGGCGTGCACGCTCAAAAGGAGTGGCGTAACCTCTGAACTAGCCCATAGCAGCTAGCTGTCAATGGATGACATCTCTAGTCACAAGTAAATTATGCAATCCCCCCCCCCCCAAAATGTGTGACTATATTGGAGCAAACAGCAACTTAAGTTACAATTCAGTGACATTGGTTCTACACAGTCCCTGGCACCCTATGGCTTTACCTCATATAGGACACTGGCAACATATAGAACATCTAGCCAGCCAACTCCAGTCAACAAAACAAATCATCAGCTAACTCAGTGTTTCTCAAACGTTTTCTGCCATTCCGAGGGGGTTCCGAGCCCCACCTGTCCCCAATCACCCCAACAAAATATTAATAAACTAGGCTTTAAGTTTAACTGTTAAAATGTATTTTATTAACATCATCACATTTTAAAAACTTAACATCAAATAACAGCATTAAAAACTTTCAAATAGAGAAAATGAAAGTGCAATTATATTATCACTTTGCATTAAATAAAGACTCAAAAGTAGATAAAACTTGTGTTTGCATAAATGTTAGCCTCTGATAACATCAAATTCAGAAACTGAGAAAATACAAGTGTGGACTAACGTTAGTTGTGCTTTGATTCATTTTGTCACTTTGCAAACTCCATGCAAAAAGAACAAAAAATAAAATAAAATAAATAATAATAATATTCTCAAATTGAGCCAGAGGTGGTAAATTCCTAAAAACGTATGTATTTTTTCTTTAGGTATTTTAATACGATAGCAGCTACCTAAAATACGTTGCGCAAACAGCTCAACTAACGCGATCGTTATAAAGGTGTTTGAAAACAAAACACATCCACTTGCACATATTGTACAATCGGAATATCAGACATATCCTGCTATAGCTATATTTGATAAATTTTGAATCAAAAAGGAAATAAAAGCAGATCATCAGTCATTCCGCTATTGTGGCTGCGGTGTGACAAGCAATGAATGACGCGTCTCCATGGGAACCATAAAGTGATACTACGATACTAAGTGTGGTAGTTTACTTCTCGCAGCAGACAGTATTCCTCAATTGCAGCAGATTCCATTTCAAGCCCTCTCTTCATGTCTGCTGTCTGGCGAGTTCCTTTGTAGATTCTTTCAGCCAGGTGTTCAGCCGTGCTCTGTCCACGCACATGACAAACCTCCCTAAAACGTGACGCTGTTACCCGGGGTTTTCGGACCGAGTGCCAAGCATGTGATGCACTCTGTTCTTTGGTGGCATGCTCTATTTTGAGAGCCATATCCAAGGTTACTGCCAGTGACGTCATGTGTGGTTGTCCATGTTCGCTATGGACAAACAAGCAAACAGATGCGTCAAGGCTGTAACCAACTAGTGGCAGAGGTGGCGGTGGTGGGGCATCTTGATGGTGAGTGATGTTGCATGTTGTTGCTGCTGGTATGACAGCACACTTCCATACTGAACTTTACCAAAGGCAGAATCCACCAAAGAATCCTCATGTGACATCCTGATAGTGGTGATTGGAGGAGCTACAGCACTGGTGTAGTCCTTATATGCCTCTGCTACTTGGAGGACTGAGAGGTCAGGCAGCTCACCGCTGACACCCTTGTAAAGGGTACTCCTGAAATGAAAAGAATTAAACAAAAAGCTCTTTTTCTAGTTTTTAGTCTGTCTAATCTTTAATATTTTTCATTTTAAACTACATTCATCTTTAGTATGAAATGTTTGCATTGTACCTTAAACCCTCAGCAAGCTTCCTCTCTTTGGGTCTTGCAGACAGAACCACCATTTTATTGACAGGACCTGGCTTGACTCCCTAGAAAATACTCAGGGGTCATGTTAATATTAATACAGCAAAATTTTCAATGCTAGATTACAGTATACAGCAGTCAATTCATCACTTATTCACACAATTGTTTCTGAATAATAACCACTGTCCACAGAAATGCTGTTACTGACTAGTCATCTAGATAAAGTATGTATCCTAAGCTAATAAAACATTAAACTCAAATAATGTGCATTATATATATTAGTTTATTGCATTTCCAGTAGTTGTATTTTTTTATATTAGCAAATTCATTTAAAATTACCATTGTTCTAGGTTTGTGCCAGCTCTGCTCCGTTTCAGTACAGCTGTGAACTGGAGGAACTGCACTGATGCCAAGCTGTGAGTAGTGGGCTGTTTGGTAGAGTAGTGCAACAATGTGGTTGCACAGTGCTGTCCCAGCAACACAAGAACAACTACTCTGTGACAGTGTTACAGGACGAGAGTCCTTTAATACAATCTGTGAAGATAATTCAATTGTTAATGTTATTTGTAAATAGATTCTAAATGATTTAAAACACTTATGAACCCATTTACAGCCTATGCCTGACTTTGTATAGATGTAGGACCCACAAACAACTTCTGTTTAAAACATGCATTTCATTTAGAGATCAGCTGTCTTTTTTGTCCTCCTACTCTTAATCTATGGGGCTTCTCTGACTTCCTCATCGACCTGAAACATGTCGCCCTCACGCTGATCTCTCCTGAGAACTGATCTTTACTGGAAACTGAAAAATTACTCATAGTCAGTAACAATCATATTGCACAATTTGTATGTACAGTTACATAGCATAAACAAGCCATTTTCAAATTTACGTAAAACTATACGTTTAACTAATATCAAACAATCCAAATAATAGATCAAATAATACAAAGAACGGTATGAACTTGTCAGAAACGGAGACAACGATTTTAGAAACCGATTCGCTAACGTTAGTCGAATTTCTCATGACATGAGAGAATAACATTACTCACCCTCAAAGTTGTCAATGTAGCTTGAAATATATAATTTAAATCCCTTCTCTTTCTTGCTCTTAGGTGTGACCGCAAACTGCCTCACAATGGTGTTAACATCGTTCACGTTAACCTTAGGCAGTTCTTGCAAGCAGCGAGTGTAGTTTGCCATTATCTCCACAGAATGTAAATACGGCTTACAGCGCTGCACCGGATGTGAGTGAGCGGGCTGAGACAAAACGCGGAAGCGATCGTGCATAGAGCCTATAACGGTCGCCTTGAAAAACTTTTAAACTTACGTGTGAAAAGGTTAAGTAAGGCTTACATTTAAATGTGTCTTTGTTTTGTTTTGAGTGTATGGTCAATAAATAAAGTAATTAAAAAGATGGGCACAAAACCTGTTTGTCGCGCCCCACTTTTCATGTCTCATTCCCCACCCCATACTTTGAGAAACGCTGAGCTAACTTAACAGCTAACTTAGCAATGGGGTACCTCCGTTTGGTCAGAATTTTTCATCTTTTTGGCTGGTGTCGTCCAACAATGAAAAATTGTTGTCTGGCTGCCTTTCAGTGTCCTTTTCATCTTTCCATCAGTTGTCAGCTTTCTACCATTCATCCCAGCGACTGCGCAAAATATTGAACAAACTTGGTAGAGAAAGCGGGTTGGCTGGGTAATACCAAGTACTCGGTGCGGTGGGCGGGGGGTACGTTACAGATTATTTAATGATACTATCTTTCTTGCTGGCAAATGAATTTAATAAAGAAAACGAAAAAAAGTATTCATTCGGAATATTTCATATTTCTTTTAATCTGAATGATGATATTGGGGGGGTTATATTAGCTGGATCTGATTTTTGAGGGGGTCATGACCCCAGTAACCCCCGTGCAAATTACGCGCATGTACACGACCACACAAAAATAACTCTTTCTTAGCATGGAGCTGAGATCGAATCGTTAATTTTACAATGATTTACAAGCAGACCAGAATCAACTCGCAAGAATGTACACAAAAATGTAACTAAAATACAAACACATAACTAATATAAACAAGACATACACATGAAACACTCATACATGGGAAAGGGAAAAAATAAAATAAAATGAAACCGGAACAGAATAGGGGAAATGCAGTTATGAAAGGCATCATTTGACCATTTGAGAGGACCACCGTGCTCTATTGTTACTAAGGGGTTTACCTCTTATACTAAACCTACATTCAGTTTGCTACTGGTACGATACTTGCAATTGCCTTGGCTGTTGAGAGAGTGCCCGGATGCAGTCGCAGGAGAACGTCTTGATGGTTCTTCGAGTCGATGGTGTTTAAGTTGCAACCAAATTCTTCCGCATTGAATGAAGAAATTATGATGAACCATAGTATTCATTGACTCCATGGTTGAGGTAGTTGCACATGGCTTGAGGTGTTGAGGCCTGCCACCCCGTGGTCAGCATGAAGAGAGTCAGGGAAAAAAAGAGTCAGTAAGAGGCGGGATGTGTCTTTTAACTTCTGCTGGAGGTCCTTCCTCTCGAGTCTGGCTTGACCAATGAGAAAGGTGCAATTTCCAAGCAGGAAATATTCCTTTGTTTGGAAGCTGACTCATTTGCATGATTGGGGTTAATTTAAGCCCCTTTATGCTCTGATTAATATAGCAAGCATACAATGCATGCTGTCAGAATCATATATATACCACTTTGCAGGAACACAAGGATACATTTGGTTGGAAACGATACTAAATAATTTTTCATTAGCTGGTAGTCCTGTCATAAGTCATGCATAAAACAGTATACAGTACAAAAACACTTTACAAGACAGTAATGATCCTATACACAATGAGAATGTATAGACAGTTTGTCTGTAATTGAATGAAGAAATGTCTGTTCTGGGCCTTGAGTCCATTTCTTATGGGGGGAAAAGATTGCTCTGGCATGCAGCTAGCCTCCCCCGCTGAGCAGACATAACAGAGTCAGTTTGGGCCTACTTGAACCTTTGCTTGTTATAGTCTTGAGACATCTGTTGGCTTATTCATTAAATAATGAATAATTGTGTGTCTGATTGGTCCAGATGTGATGTGTGTGTGTGTGTGTGTATATATATATATATATATATATATATATATATATATATATATATATATATACACAGTGTGTGGATACAATGACACCTGGGACAGAGAGGTGTGGCGACCTTGGTGTGCGCACGTGTTAAGTTTGTACATTGATGATATCACCTCTAAAGAAATAAATTGTGACCAAAATGACTAATAACAGCCCCCTAGCTCCACCACGGTTTTAGCAAAGTCCAGAAAAACCATGATGTTGTGGTCCTCCCAGCATAACTTGCCTTTACTCCTCGCCGCTCATAGAACAAAGTCTCTGTTCGCTAGGGTTGCAAAGGGGCGGAACATTTCCGGTAAATTTCCGGAAACTTTCCATGGGAAGTTGGGCTGGAGAATTTTGGAAATATTGGAAAAAACTTTGGGCACTTGGCACTTTGGGCACTTCTTATCATTATTCTTTGCACAGTATTTGCAAATGTACACAGCCTTTCCTTCTACATGGGCTGAGGTAGAGGTAAACCCCTGGCCCATGGGGGCCCATACAAAGGTCTATAGTTGAGCCTTAATGGGTAAAGTACAACAATTTACTTATTGACTAATATAACCAAAAATAGAATGATAAATACATACATTTTTATCATTAAAACATATTTTTAACTTGTCATCGGATTCTGACACACCATCCCCCTGCTGTTATTGTGAAAATGGGTTGGTCTAAACAGCTGGCCAATCAGATGTACGGAACACACACACAATGTGCATTGTGCAAAGTGGGGACTGACTAGACTAGACTCTCAAAATGCCTCACCAAATGCTAAAATCAGGGGCACAAGATAGCAAATGTGCACAAAAGAAGCAGAGTGGCGATGGCCAAATTTCTTGCCAAGCATGAAGCACTAGGCATGACAGGCGAAGCTGAACGTGGCAAAAAAGCAAGAAGCTAGTGTAGACTAGCAAATAAAACTTCAGCTAGCTAGCTTAACCTTTAAATAACGTTAGCACCAGGGTTTCCGTTGTCCGGTAATTACCGGACATTGGCCGGAAAAAAAATGAAATGTCCGACTAAATTAAATCTCTCCGGTCAAATTGTCCGATTAAAATTGCCTAATAATCCCGCCCCCCTAACACAATCTGAATTTGAGAATAAGCCTAAAATGTATCCAGAGTGGACCAAGCTCGCCAAGATAGCCTGTGTAAATCCCGGTCTCGAGTGTTCCTGCAGAGAGGGGGTTCTCGCTGCAGAATCGGATCAAGACGAAGCAGCGAAGTCGCCTTGCAGAGAACAAGGTTACGCGGCTTATGCGCATTGCAAGTTGTGGAGAGACACTGGGACGTTTTGATTTTAAGTCGGCAGCTGCACAATTCAGCACTGCAAAACAGCGTAAAAAGTAGCCTAAAATGACGCGAGACAATGTTATAGGCCTAGTCATTTGTTTGTTCCAGTTCATTTGACAAGGAGTCATTTCACGGTGCCCAATTTAAACGTTACCAGCTAAATGAGACATACTGAGAGTGTATAATTAAGTTCGCTTGAGTAAAAACAATAGGCTACTATTCAGATATTTTATGTGGGGAAGGGGGATTGGTTTGTTAAACAATGAATGTGAAACGCCAATCGGATGTTCATGTTTTTTTCCGTCTATTTGAAAGTTAGGCTAATAAACATGTTGCATTCTATACAGCCTGATTATGTCATTTTTTTTAAGTTACATAGCCTGCATCCAGTTTTCCTCAACTTGACTAATTAAGAGGCGATATTTGACCGGCATATCATCGGTCTTAACTAGATAAGATATCAATATAATAGTAGGCATGGGCGGATTGATCCTAAAAGTATCGAAAAATGTAATTTGATCTAGGCATGTGGATCAGATCCTCATATTCAAACACTCATAAAATGTTTTCGTTTTTGAAGGATTTCTTGTTATTATTATTATTATTATCATGATATTTAAACTTGTTTAATGTAGTATTGGACAAAATTACAGTGAAATACTCTCCTGACATCATACATAGAATGTCTTACATTTTATATGGTATTGAGATGAACTTAAACTTTAAAGTTATCCGTCTAAATGAAAACCCAGATACAACAAGTGACAGATCAGAGAGATAAAGAAAGCGAGTTGGTAACACAAAGAATAATCAAAACGATGCAGTATCATGTCCTCGTTTTAAAATGATCACAATTCTTTGCTTTTTTTATTTCAGATGACAGCTATGTGCATCTTAAAGAACAACAGCACTTTCGGCATGCTGTTGTACTCATGCACAATCCATCAGAACAGTGTCTACTGTGGCTTCAGCACCTGTGGATATTTGATGCACGCACCTAATAAAATTAGCATCTCATATTAAGTTTATGTCTTGGTTAAAAATTATATATTTGCTTTTGTATCTACTGTCACATGTCATAACAGGTTACCTAACATTTATCACACCATTGTTCTGTATTTCACTCTTTATAAAACTCTTGTTTAAATTGCATTAGGTTGTATTGCAGTATTCTCATAATCAATCAATACTGTGCTTAAAAATAGAAAGGCACCTATAAATAAAATGCATTATTATTATTATTATTAAAATGATTATAAGAGTAAGCTGGAACAGAGGCTGTGGCAGAATGACACCAGGGAGTTCTGCAGAGGCATGAGGACCATCACTGGTTACAAGCTTCCCGGACAATAAAAACAAGGAAAACTAAAAAAAACAAGATATTTTTTGTAACTTCTTTTGTACTTCTGTTACTCGCTGAAGCTGTTTGCCTTCAAAATTGACATGGCTGTACTTCTTGTTCACGCTTATTGAATGCTGTAGAGCTGAAGGTAAAGATTGAAATGATGTGCTCACCCAACATCCAGCAACTTCCTCATATTCCCCCAACATACTAACAGAAGACAATTCCCAACACTGTCTATGCCGATGTCGGTTACTTAAAGTGGATGAAATGTTAATAACATTTTTACAAAATGAGAACAGTATGTCCTTAATACCTCACAAATAGGAACGTACGAGTAACTTCCAGCCTTGTTACCACTTGTGTCTCTTAATGTGTACTGCACAGGTTCAGTCAGCTGAAATTTTGACTTACAAAACTCTTTGAACATGTGTGGAGACCTAACAAGTCTTGAGGTCTCTGAAAAAAAGTCAGGGGACTGAAGCACTTCTTGACGTTCTGGAAATGCAGCAAGGTCAAATCCATTTTTGTTTAGATAATATGCAAGAAATGCATCATAGTTCTCTTTGAAAAAACTAAATAAGAAATTCACATCATCCAAAATTTCTTGCTGCACTGACTGAGGCAGGTGATTTTTTTTCTCTGCATTTCATGACGAAGGCACATAAGTTCTCTCTAAATTGTTGAAACAGCTCCTTCATGTTTGGGGGGGGGGGGGGAATGCAAATGCAACACTATCATTAGGACATGCTTCCTCAACGTCCTCAAACAGGCAGAGGAACATCAGTCGTAGTCCGTTGTAACACTGTGTGTTTATGCTTTCGGTAAACATCTAAATGACATCTAAAGGACTCATACTTTGAAAAGGTTCTCTGACAGTCATTAAGACCACAAGTTGTGTTTGCATTCAAAGGCAAAGAGCAAATGTATGATGTTTGAGAAAATCAACAAATGAACTTTCTCACAATTAGCATCTCTTCCTGAGGCACCACACCCCACTGAGCGAAGACCGCAAATTCACACCTCATTTTTGCCCTTCCACGTCTGTCCCATTCTCTCCCCTCTCCTCCTCATCCATTCCCCCTCATCGCAGAATCACCTCAAACTCACCTATTATCTGTATGTAACAAAAGACCATATATGTATACAAATAATGTAACTAGTGTAACATGTTTGGTATCATACAAAATGTCTCAGTGCGTCTGGTATAGTATTTTGACCCCAGGTTTATAAAACTTAATGACAACCAAGTAATATGTTTCTTGGCACACTTTAGGCCCCTTAGTGCCAATTGGGCATCGTTTAAATGCCACGGCCTACCTGAGCACTGTTTCTGACCATGTCCATCCCTTTATGGCCACCATGTACCCATCCTCTGATGGCTACTTCCAGCAGGATAATGCACCATGTCACAAAGCTTGAATCATTTCAAATTGGTTTCTTGAACATGACAATGAGTTCACTGTACTAAAATGGCCCCCACAGTCACCAGATCTCAACCCAATAGAGCATCTTTGGGATGTGGTGGAACGGGAGCTTCGTGCCCTGGATGTGCATCCCACAAATCTCCATCAACTGCAAGATGCTATCCTATCAATATGGGCCAACATTTCTAAAGAATGCTTTCAGCACCTTGTTGAATCAATGCCACGTAGAATTAAGGCAGTTCTGAAGGCAAAAGGGGGTCAAACACAGTATTAGTATGGTGTTCCTAATAATCCTTTAGGTGAGTGTAGAGCATTAATCTAAATTAGAGGTCAATTTAAAATTGGAGTCAGATTAATATAAAATTGGAGTCAGATAAAATTAATAACGGGATGAATTTGTAAAGTGCAAATTATTAACAATAATTGCTTTACTTCAGTGCTCAGAAAAGACAGAACAACGCAGAGACCTTCAAGGGGTAAATCTATATGTTTTTAGCAGTTTTGCCTGCCATTTTACAGCCTCATGAGCATGATTGAGACCAATGTGCTGGATTAATTTGACAATTGTGAATGTTCTCCGAGAGCATTCAGGACAACAGAACGGGCGAGGCATTTTTGCAGATGTTACTTTAAAAGGTTGATTACTCTGGTAACTGGGGTAGGAAGAGGCTTGTCACCATCCACAGTAAGTTTCAAAACATACCGCTGAAGAAACACCAGGGTGTTCTTTAAGTGAATTGGAGTCAAATTGAAGACAAAATAGACACAAAATGCAGCAAGAGCCCCTTCATCCACACCACTAGCCCGGCAGATCTCTATCCCATCAACTCTGATGACTGCAGTGACTCTTCTTGTAAGCACATTCTTCCAGTCAGTGGCTTCCTATACTTGGAACAGTTGGATATGGTGAAGATGGTTCAATCTAAAAGACAAAAGCACAAATTAGATTTTATCTCAATCAAATTTTATGATCATACAAGTTAACTGATCAGAAATAATCTACATGCATAAGGAGTAAGATTATTATTATTATTCACCCAATTTGTATGTTAGCAGTAAATATATTTCAAGAATTATAAAATGCATTTATGATAGACATTCAAGTCATAGACAGAGAAACATATGCACACCTCCCCAAGCACAATGCAGTGTTCAAGCTTCTCTCTGAACAAGACTGGCATCATGAGAAGTGCTGCTTTGAAATCAATTCCTGAAACAAAAGATATCACATGATATTGACATGATATTACTACCTCTCTAGGCATTGAAAGTGGCTGTTAAGTAGCGGTCAATGGAGGGACAGAAAGCTCTCAGACTTCATTAAAAATATCTTCATTTGTGTCACAAAGATGAACAAAAGTCGTACAGGTTTGGAACGACATGAGGGTGAATAATCAACAACAGCAGGGTTCCTACACAATTTCCATTTCAAAATTCCATACTTTTCCAGACTCAAATTTCCAGACCTCCCTACAGATTTTTCCGACCATATTTAACTTGTTCTGATAAATTGTTTTAAAATTCAACTGCTAACAAGTATGTTACATTCTAAAGATTTATTATTGGCGTTTTTGCCTTTTATTAGGATAGGAAAAGTCCACCATGTGGAAAAATTGTAGCTACTGTTACTCGTACAACTCAATTAACACCAAACCCAGTCAAGTTCAAAGCACAGCATTTTATTAAAACTGCAATGCTAGAAAAGTGCAATGTTATTCATTTTTGTAATTTTGTACATTTAAATAACTGTAAACCCCTACAGAAACAGAAGGGATGTTCATGTACAATTAACCAGAAAATTTGAAAATAGAGCTAAAGTCAATTGACAATGCTTAATTGGCTGTTAGGTACAGCAAACTTGTAAAGACTGTTTAACCTATAGGCTAATAATAAATAAAATATTTAGAAATCCTACATTAAAATAATGTAGTTTGTGACCTTAACGAACAAAATGCTAAATCAGTCACAAAACATTTAAAGGGTTAATTTACCCCAAAATTTAATTTCTATCATCATTTATTTACCCTCATGTCATTCTTTGTCAAGAAGTCTCATGTCAAGACTTTTGTTTATCTTGGAAACACACATGAAGATATTTAATAAGGGACTGAAATTAATTTGTGTTAATATAAGAAAGTCTTATGGTTTTGAAAGACATGGGGGTGAATAAATGATGACGAATTTTCATTTTGGGGTGACCTATCCCTTTAAGAACGCAGCCATTGACTCTGTTTTAACCTCAAACCCAACTTGCTTTCTCAAACTACAAAGTGCTGTGTTAACCACTGTTGAACTGTGAAAAGGAAGGAACACACAGGTCTCGGCTTTACTGCCATAGCTAGGCTACAAGTTTTTCATTTCATTAATTTTCATTTCAATGTTTTTGTCATATTTCACTAGCTCTTGTTCTTTATCCTTTGCAGCTTTCCTAAGGGCATTTGATTTTGCAAGCACAGAGATATTGTCACTGGCTTCTGCTTCAATTGCAAGTTCATCTGCGGATGTTAGAAGTGCATTTATGTTGTTGTGAAGCTTTCTTCTCTTCATCTTCATTTGGTCCACCTCATCCTTTAATACTTGCCATTTCTTTGTTTGTTGTGTGTGCTCCCTCTTTTTGTTTTCCTCATCAAGGTATGTATGGTATCTCTTTCTTGCACAGCCAGCAGACTGTAGTAGTTCTTTGGTCATCCCTACATTAGCTACCCCGCCCACATGGTGCAGGTGGTCTACTATTACCCTCTGGGCAATCAAGGTTCTCTCCTTCATGTTAGCAACAGTAATGTTCTTATTAACAGAGAACCCTCTTTGCACAGAAGCCTGACCATGGGACAGCAGGAGAACCTTTTGGACGATTTCCCACAGATCATTGAATTCATGCTTTTTTGCCAGCTGTGCATGAAAGAAGGTGTCCAGTCTGGAGTGTTCTTCTTCCATGAGGGGGTTTGGCGTCACAGCAGCTTGTTTACAGCTTCCAGGCAGACTGTTAACAAATGTGACCAGGAAATTCGATGACGAACCGATGATGTCAGATTACGACTTTGAAACTCCCATAGTGTTTCCGATTCTGTGTGCCTTATGCATCAGACGTTCAGCCAATGGTCTGTGGGCGTGACATCTGAGGCTGAGACTTGTTTTTTTTAATATTTATAACACAATATAATCAATAAATAACTTTTGCTCAGTAGAACAACTACATCTACAAGCAACACAGTGTTTAGTTAAGTGAATCTGCATTTAACAAATTGGGTCAGTCAATGATTCAATGACCTTGTGGTTACCCACAAGTAAGACTGAAAGACATTAACCAAGGGACTGTACATTTAAGGGAGAGGTTATGTTATAAGGGTTCTGGGTTAACGTTGTTTTGATCTCACTCGCTGTACAGTGTGATAGATATATTGAAGTGGAGAGTAGGCTAAAGCTGACTCAACGCATCTCCGTCTCTTGTCTCCTGACTTATTGCACTCCACAACCTATTCATAACAACAGTAGTCACTTGCTTCATCCATGAATGAATTAGCCGGTATGAACAAATCATTTTAATGGAGGTTTTAGTTTCATATTTAAAAGTATTTTTTTCCGACATTTCATATTTCTGTATTCTAAATATATTATATTTAAACTATTAAACACATAACATTATTTGTGAAATTGCAGTGTAACTGTATTCAACTGTATGTAATTTGATTTTTTATAGTCCTAAATTGGTAATGTAGTTAAAAGATGTCACTGATAACTTTTTTTAAACAATGAAAAGATACGCACTCCAGTATAATAATGTTTGCTACACTATACAATTATTTATTCATTTATTAGAAAGCCTTGTTAGACATTGTTGTTGTCCATCAAAGTCCTCCAAGTATTCAACCACATTATAGAATTATTTTTTTCAGGATTAATGTTAGATTTAATAGTTTACTGTCATACAGTCACCTGTAAATAGTTATTCTCTCTACAGATCCACTCACGTTTACAACATGCATTGGTTCTCTCAAACTGACAACATGCTTGAATGATAAGCAAGCTAAAACGCGTTATAACCTCCATATATTCACCTCTGACACATCGGATTGATACTATAATCCTGGTTTGAAGTTGAATTTAAATGATCATGTCATGCGCTCCCTTTTCTGGTGCTTGTTTGAGTGACGCGGAGGCGCGCACTCGTTCATTTAACGAAGGTCAAAATACAACTGTTTCGGGAAAAAGACAAACTTGTGTAAACTGAATAACGTTACACGCATATTGAATTAATTCCCTCGTCATAACAGATAACTTAACAACAAAACACAATCTAATCTTAATGATCGCGTGCTCCCTCGAGCTTTTGCTTATTTGATTGTGTGACGCGGATGCGCGTGCTCATTCAACGGCCCGGATACTAAATATATAAGTTTTGCGAAATGGAAATACACAACTTTAATTTATAACACTGATAGACTATAAAATATAACCAGACCGATGTGACTACTGTGCTGGAGCTCCAAATACTTCATATTCCCACTAGCAATGGCCTTTATCTTCTCACCAACACTATATTCACATAATTATCTTGGTGTAGTACTGAATTATTAAGCTGACGTTAGCTTTAGATCGTCAGCTTTCTAGACTTCCTGCTAACGGTTAAGTAGTAATTAAAGGATAATGTTAGACTGACTAGTTTAAATTCTCACCTTTGATCAATCAGTACATTACTGGCTTCGTGACTTGGTGTGGTCGGTCTTGGTCCCACCTTGGTCTTGCATTTTCCCATTTCGTTTACCGTGAAGTCCACACTACAATGTAAAAATCAAGGACAAAGTTCCAGGTGTTTAGTCAAACTCAGTTTGAGTTAGGGGCGCTGTGATGGCAACTGCTGCCTAACAACGTAACAACCAATCACTGCAGTCCTAGACTCCGCAGATCAAGTGTAAAAACAATCTTTTGGCAGCGCTGGCAGCCTAATCCAAACGCCATGAAAAAGACGATTGCATATATTTATTATATACATTTAGAAATTCTGAACTTTATATTTAGAAAACGAAATAGGTACAATAGTCTGGAAACATAAATATTTTTCCATACTCTGATTTATTTTTTTCCATACTTTTCCAGACCTGGAAATTAGTCAAATCAAATTCCATACTTTTCCAAACTGCGTAGGAACCCTGCAACAGAAATTTTTATTTTAGGGTGAACTATCCCTTTATTAAATAGGATAAAGTTTAAAAAAAGTTAATTACCAAGATGGTCTTCAATGAGAGATTCTTCTCTAGCTTCTTTGTGGGGCTTTGCTAAAAGAGATTACCCTTGAGCAAGTTGTAGCACATTGGATGCAATGTTTCCAGCATTATCTTGAAAGTGCCGGCAGAGATTGAAAACCAATTTCCTGATAAAGCTGAAATTAGTTAAAAAGACACAAGCATAAGGAAAATCAGGGTTTTATACAGTTTCAGTGTCCTACATGTTAATGGGTTTGTGTACTTTTATAATTTGAACACTAACCCCTGATGGAATATAAAAGAGATAATGAAATGTACAATTGAGTTGCCCATCAAATAGAACCATCCACTAAACCAGTGTTTTTGAGGCTGAAACACTGCACCACTGCCTGTAAGGTAAAGTACACACACACAAAGAGTTAACCTGTGGGGAACACTTTACAGAGCTAACAAATACATTATGAAATAAAATAAAGATAAAAATAATAAAACATGAAACATACATGAACACAGAAGTAACAGCTGAATTTAATACTTGCAGTGGCATAATTCTAAATAGAAGTCTAAATGGCAATCGGTGATTTAACAGGACACAGCTTTGGCATCACTGTTATTTTTGTTAGTGGATAATGCGAATAAAAACCGAACTATAATTTAAAAAATAAGTATTTGCATTTATTTTGGATGATGAAGTGGACTTTTAAAATCGAAATGTCATTTTTATATAAATTTTTATTATTTTTTATATCCTCAAGTGTGTTTGTAACAATGCAATAAATATTCGTAGTGCTTTCTGTGCTTTGTCCATTTTACTTTAATTAGTAATAACTTGATTTTCCGTTTGATGGCCGTTGGGGAAGTCTCGTGCGGCCTAACTAAATGTCGCAATACCAACGGCAGGATATTTTTGGTCTCAAAATGTAAAAAACTGAGATAACCACTAATTACAATAATGTTTGCCACAGTTTTTATTTAAAAAATAAAAATAAAAAATTGTATTTGAGAGGCTAAGGTATGAAAGTTTATAGTCGATGGATAAAGGCCGTTGTCACACCGAGAAGAATCATCGAGAAAAGCCTCGATTTTTTTTTTTTAAACATCTCAACATGTGACAATTAACATACTCACCCTCAAAAAAAAATTCTCCTACTTCTATGCCAAACTGCAATAGCTCCTTTATTAATTGAGCGGTAGACATTTCCCCCAACTCCATTTGAACTTCTGAGGGCTCTTTCCAATCGGTCAGTAACGTACCACAGCCAGTACTTTTCGCGGGCTTTAAGCAGGGGAACATAAAATTAGACAAAATCAACAGAACTTGCCATCATACATGAGCAAAGAAGAATATATATAACAATATATATAACATCATCCCGTATTTACCTGAAAACTGTGTCCTCCAAAAATGCTCGACGCTGGAAATCGTGTTGTTAAGTTCTGTCAGAAGAACGGCGGAATATTTTCTTAAAGCGACAACAACCGTAACGTCTGCACAAGCAATACATATGTTTTGAATGTTGTGTTGCCGTTCGTCGTTGTCTTTATTTCAAATTTAATTCAAATATGTCTGTTTTTGATGTAACGATCAAAAATTAATTAATTTGATAAAAAGTTTTTAAAACAAAAAATTAATACTAGCTACTTTACAACCAACATGAATAATTATTTAATGTTTAATATCGTGTTTTGATGTTATCATGAGCTGATATACATTAAATTAATAATAATAATACAAAGTTATTTTAGTTGGAGCTCAACTGTAAAAAAATAAATAAAATTAAATTCCAAAAGGTACAAAAATGGACCTTTCACATCCAAACTTAAAAAGTCATACCTTAATAAGTCGTTTTGGGAACATAATTGTACCCAGTGTTGCCAACTATTTTCAATGGAAAGTAGCTAAAGCCTGCTCGAAAAGTAGCTAAATGTCGCCAGATGACGTCATGCGTCATTAGCATATTAATGACGTCATCGCGTCGTATTTGCATTCTGCCTAATTTGTCGGTACTGTAGCCTACTTCAGTTTATAATAACGGTTATCTCTGTTACGTCCTAAGGGACGTATATTATATCATTGTGATGGTGATATATGTAATGTGGTTTATTGTGTGTTGTGTCTCCGTGTTTTTCCCTATCACTTTTGCTCTCCGTTTAAGCAGGATAATGAGGCCCACCTGTTAATCATCAACCATGATTGGCTCAGCACAGAAATGGAGGGTATAAGAGGCCCACAACTCTCTTCAACGGGGGGAGAGACACTGAGAATGTTTTCTCCTGCATTAATGATTCTAGCTCTTGGTCCCATTGCTTTTCAATTCTGTACAAATGTGAGTAAGACAACAGTCTTGTCAGTTGTCTTTAAATAGAGTTGTCTTACAGAATTGTTATTTGTAGTTGTTTATATTGTGGGTCTATTTAGTAGGGAGGTGGATGCCGTTTACTTTAAAGTGTTTTCTCTTGGTTATTGTTTAGAGAGGGAGTTAGGGAAGTGATATTTGTATTTTCTTTTCTTTTTCCTTTTGGATGAGGTAAGTTACACTCTAAACCCTTTTAAGGAAAGATGTCCTTTGTTTGTTATTTTGGCCTGCTCCACTCCTGAAGTCTTCCGTTGATCCCACTGTTTTCTTTAATAAACTTGTTATTTTTACTATATCACATGTTGTTGTGATCTGTGATTTACTCTGGGACCTGGAGACAGGATCACTTCTGCACTCTCTCTCCAAAACATATGTTACACACCTTCCCATACCCCTAGACCAAGGAGGGTGTGCCGTAACAATCTCCCCTTTACCGTGCTCATACTGTTTTTATATAAGTATATAGCCGAATGTCCAGTAAAACGGTTCTCAATTACATATTTTCTGTTAGACAACGGAACGGAACGGAACTTAGCTAACGTTACATGTTAACCAGCAGTTACTTCCACAGCACTGACAAATTTCCAGATTTGTAACCTCGACGTCGTTGGACAAAATCACTATACATGTAAGTTGAAGACAGCATATCTGCTGTGATATTATCAGTTATATTTACATGTACATTGATAACTCATAGAGACAATTAGATTCCACAGAATGAGAATGTGTTTCTTATTCTCTCAAAGCGTAGGCCTATAAGTTACAACAATGATATTCAGTTCCAGTCAGAGACGTTAAGGATAATCTGCCCCTAGAAGGTAAACCTTAGGTTGAATTAATTACATATATTTACAAACGAACTATGTGCACATTTACAAATTATGTGCAGATGTACAAAAACAAAAGCAAACCTGAGCACATTTACAAGCAAACTGTGTTTATATTTACTAAAACAAACCTGTGCACATTTACAAATCAACTGTGTATTTTACAAAAAAATCTGGGCATATGTACGTAAACAAACTGTTTGTATATTTACAACAACAAAAAAACTGCAGTTACAAACTAACTATGTGCATATTTACACAACAATTCTCACAATTCAGTCAATCTAATCTTATTTTATACTAATCTGATGATTTAACCAAACCACACATTTATATGTTATAATTTGGCAGACACGAGTGCCACAATTATGTACATAGACAATGGAAAATATTTGTACAATTTTTTACAACTTTTCTTTGATTCATTCCAGATCACATCATTAGAATGTTGAGACCGAATTCATCTTCATCCAGAAGATCCATACCCTCAGTGCTCTCCGCCTGTGGGGTGATATTGGATGCAGAGGATGAGCTAGAACCTGGACAGGACTTAAAAGAATAAGCAGCTGAAGTTCCAAAGAGCTGCAGCACTTTATCAGGCAGTTTGTGCTCATAGCATGCTTCTCCAGCCAACCTCAACCCATATCGGATGTAGAGAATAGAGCTGAGGGTCTGCAGGGACATGCGGTTCCTCAGCTTGTTTTTAACGACACTCATTTGACTGAACAGCCTTTCTACCTCAGCGTTTGAGTGTGGGAGGGAGAGGACAGAAACTGCAGCAGAAGCCAGGTCTTCATATGGGTTTATGCCAGCTGAATCTCTGTACTTTTTAACTTCAGCCCAGAATGCCAATGTGTTTGTTGTTTCCTCCCATTTCTGAAGGTGAATATACCTCCACTGATTGATAATTGTATCAATTGTGTCCGAGCAATATCCTAAAAGATTTGCAAATTTTACCATGTCTGTCAGGCTCTTGTTGCAGTTTAGTGTCTCCCCTTGTTAAAGTTGTTAAACTTTAACATTTAACGTCGAAAAATGACGCCAAAGGTATACCCAGGGCGTTAAAATGTGACGCCAAGGGGTCCTGTCAAAATCGTCAATATGTGACGAGTTGGGTGTGAGAATGTGTTGAATAACAGTTAATGTCATGTGAACTGTCCTATTTTGCATACTTTTGCATTTGCTAGTGTAATGTAATAGTTTTATAGATACCTTGTTTCTCCAAATAAATCAACATATTGTTCTCGCTGAAAACCGCTCCCTCCTGAGGCGATTCAAAAGCCCGCGCATCTGATAACTGAAGCATTGGGTTGATGTGAGACAGGAGTTGGGCTGATACGTCGGGGTGGGGGAGGGGTGCACTGTTTCAACTGTCAGCACTGTTGCCAACTTAGCGACTTTGTCGCTATTTTTAGCGACTTTTCAGACCCCTTTAGCGACATTTTTTCAAAAAAGCGACTAGCGACAAATCTAGCGACTTTTTGGACAAACCTTAGCAACTTTCCAAATTCCAAATATCGCCAGTACTGCAAGCGTGAGGTCTTACTTCCCCGCTGAAAATATGTAATTGAGAACCGTTTTACTGGACATTCGGCTATATACTTATATAAAAACAGTATGAGCACGGTTTAGGGGAGATAACCGTTATTATAAACTGAAGTAGGCTACAGTACCGACAAATTAGGCAGAATGCAAATACGACGCGATGACGTCATTAATATGCTAATGACGCATGACGTCATCTGGCGACATTTAGCTACTTTTCGAGCAGGCTTTAGCTACTTTCCATTGAAAATAGTTGGCAACACTTACACATAAAACTACCCAACACTGAGAAAATAACCCAATTAAATGACCCAAACGGCTTAACCCAGTGTTTGAGTTGAAAAAATAACCCAACATTTTTTAGAGTGTGTACAGTAAAATGATTTGACAATTGACACAGTAACTGTTAGGGTCACCCTAATCAATAGTCAGTTGGAATAGTGAGCAAACCTACAAAGGAAAGCTTTTTATTGGCATTTGAATATGAGGAAATGATCCAAGCGCAAGGACACGCATAGCTTGAGGTGATTTTGCCTTATGAATAGGTATGAATGACAGAGTGTTCCTTAGCAGAAAAGTAACATTTATTATATGTAATATGTAAATGTAATAATGTTATGTTAATTCAGTACACTTTGGTAATAAATTAGCCTATATACATCCCCTATCCAGTCACCTTTCACATAGGCTAAATCAAACATATTAATAAACACCAGCACGTCACAAACGCTTAATAAACGGCAATATAGTAAAACTCGCGTTATTTGCACTCAACAGGAGTCAAGAAACAAGTATTTTTGGTCTTGGTCCGCAAAGTCTGTTATTACTGCGATATGCGCGTGCACTCATATTTAAATCGCGACTGGCTTGACCGCAGTAGTCCTTCATGGGCTCAAGTTTTTTTTTTTTTTAACTACATTTAAATTCCCCGTTATAGGCTAACCTGCCATTTTTAACATGTCCAGTTTATTCCCATGGAAAGTTTCCAACTTGGAAAACTCCCAGAATTCTGCAACCCAAGAATCTTGCCAGGATGGATCGGTAACCCAACCCGCCAAGCTGATGAGAGCCCTGTGCACGCGCTGAATAAGCCCGTCCAACCTCTTCGCCACACCTTCCTTTACCTGGTTGGCAATGTTCATTCAACGAAATGAACATTACACCTGCACCGATTTTCTAAATCCGCTAGTTTCCCCCCACACACGTTCAACATCACTCTAACTGATTTTCAACATCGTTCATGTTTGTGATCAGGGTGGAACGTTTTGCCTCATAGACGCGATTGCTCAGTGTATTTCTACAAAGCTTCATGTCGGTCGATTTTGTTCGTCATCGCTCCATAAATATACGAGCTATCTCGACCTACGTCACGAAGCTCATCTGTCACTATCGACTGGATCTCTTCCGTCTTGATGCTGTGAGGTGTCCGGCGCCTGAGAACGTAAGTGCTTTTAAATGTCACTACAGGCTGAGAATGTCGAATTTTCGACACCTGCCCTCCAAGCACACTTTTCAAACAACTCTATCACAGTTCTCATCAGTTAATATTGCTTACAAGGATAGTTTTAGCCAAGTTTAAGCGCTTGCCTGCGTCACGTGACTCCACCCGTTTTGACTTAATTTTAAGATTTTGTTTGTTTTCTAACGGGTACTTCCTTTGATCGTTCTCTTTAGATACAAAAATGCTGAGCTCAAGAGGAATTTTAGTATCCTCTCTGACACTTTTCGTGGCATTTGCCGGTCTCAGTGTGTTTTTATGGACCTTGCCTCAGACCAACCGTCAAGCTCCACAACCTAGAACTAACCAATACTCTAAAAACAAATGTGAACAGGGCAACAACTCCCTTTCTGTTGCAAAGGAAGAGAAACCAATACTTTTGTTATGGTTCTGGCCTGAAAATTACTTTTTTGACTTCAGTGATTGTAAAACGTTTTACAATTATGATGGTTGCAAACTTACAGATGATAGATCGCTCTACAGCAATGCAGATGCTGTTCTTATTTTCCACAAGGCCATAAGTTGGGACCGGGCCAACCTTCCTCCATCTCCTCGTCCGCCGTTCCAGAAGTGGATATGGTTTAATGTAGAATCACCAACTAACACAGCAAAAAAACCAGGTCTGGAAAACCTGTTCAATCTCACTCTGAGCTACAGAGAAGACTCTGACATTCCTGTACGGTTGCGCTTGACCACAAATAAGACAGCTGAAGAGATTGATATTCCCAAAAAGAACAAGCTAGTCTGTTGGATTGTAAGCAACAATGCTGCCTATACAGGCGTTGGCAAAAGGAACAGTTATTACAATGAACTTAGCAAGCACGTCGAGGTACATTTGTTTGGGAAAGCATATGGAACGTTCCTGGATTATAAGGACTACTATCCTACCATAGCGAGCTGCAAATTTTATTTATCCTTCGAGAACTCCATCCACAAGGACTACATCACTGAGAAGTTTAATGGGCCACTTTCGGCTGGTACTGTCCCTGTGGTGTTGGGTCCTCCCAGAAGCAACTATGAAAAATTTGCTCCTGGTGATGCCTTCATTCATGTGGACGACTTTCCAGATGCAAAGTCACTAGCGGAATATCTGCTTCAGCTGGACAAGGATGAAGATGCATATCGCAGGTACTTTAACTGGAGGAAACATTTGTCTGCAAGGCCTCATTTAATACTACAGAATCAAGAGTTTATTCTGGCTATTTGCACTGCCTGTGAACATGTAGGAAGACACAAGGAATATAGAGAAGCTCATGATATTTATGAGTGGTTTTTTAATTAAGGTTGTCTCAGATTTTATGGATTTTTGTTGAGGTATTTGGATAATTATTCATTGCTGTGCTAAAATGATGTGGTATTTATCTGTAGTTAAATAGTTGTCTTTTCTAGCTTTGCACTCAGTAATCTTTTTATCCATTTGTTACCGAAGAAGTTTTAAAATTATTGGGTCTTTATGATTAATTGCTTGTTGATTTATCTTTCCTGAATTGTACAGTAAAGTACTTTGCTGTATTTGATAAATTCTTCCATTATTGTGGCAGTAACAACCCCAGTACTCAAGGGGGCAATAGAGTTACCTTCAAAATAGAGAAACGCCGATGTCTCGGCCAAACGACTATATCGGCTGATAAAAGCAAGTATCTGCACTGTTGACATCGGCTGATTGTTTAAAGACCGCAGATAATCAGGGTAGAATATTTCCCGTCATTATTAGCCAATAATTCATGTTGTGTTTAAAAAATATTTCTTGTGTAATTACTTCGAATTGGGCGACACTTTGTAAACTTTGCACTGCTAGAATTCCATGAGGTAGTGCTACCGCTAAAACATTAAACTAACTCGATAACTCGCCTTAAAGCTCGACAGTACACGGAATATAAAGTGTTTGTTAAAGCTAAAGTGGAAGAAGCTTCATCATTCAAAATTCAGTTGATAAGAAATGTTTCCAATTTAATGTGAGCCTCACAAGAGGCTGTTCAGAATTCAGTTTATTAGGTCATGTAATAACGATAAATTGTTTTAATAATATGTGTTGTTTATAGACCATTTTAAGGACTATTCGTCAGTTTAGGGAAGTGACGTCTTTATTTCTTGAACCTTACCTTAATCTTAGCCATTTTTAAAACAATTACAGTAGTTGACTTGAAGGAGAAAACTCGCTGTAGAAGCGGACAGTTCACATTGATGTTGGCTAGAGCGCCCCCTGTGGCAACGTTGAGAATGCAACTTGTAGCGGTACTTGAGTTGTTATGAATTGAAATCTAAAACTGCAATGCAACAATACGGGAAATTGAAGTTTTGTACAAAGAAGCGTCTGCGTTAACGTACTTGCACAAAGAAGGTTTCGGACCTGTAGGGGGTGTAAAAACTGTGCCAATTATTTATGTGTTATAATAGATGAAGAACTATTAGTTTTGCCACCTGTACAGGAGTTTCTGGGATCGTCACGTTTTTTGGCCGTCTATTAAATTCTATGATGGAAAATGTGACATTTTCACAACGCTTTCACACTTGTTTGTATGCATGCTTGGAAGCCCGACATGATACAAGAAACTGACCAACAAGCACTCCGAAACCTTTCTCTAATACAAACATCTGATTCGTTTTAGTGAATCGGTTCGTTCAAATGATTTATGTAGATGAATCATTGAAAAGGACGACTCATTTGAGTTTCACACTGAACTCCATCCGCATCTCATGTCTTATTTGTTTGCTGAATATTTAATTTAATGCTGGTTTTCATTTAATACTACATTTATGATTGTTATTATTTTTTAAATGGTATTTTATAGTTATGCTTTGGACATTTTGCTTAATAACACATGGAAAAATAGTTTCACATCCAATGTGTTTCATGTGACAAGCATGTGTGGATTTTCACTTATGTGAACGATCCGGTAATGCTTTAATGTTCTGGAAATCATGTCCAAAAAGGGAATTTCCTTGATTTTACTGTAAGATCTCTTAGGTTCATAAGGCCCAATGTTTATGTACATTTTGATTGATTTATAGTTCATTAAAAGACCTTTTATACATAATAATCGATTCTGTAAAAATGTAAAGATCTACAGTAGTGCTTGTAAACAAATGCAGAACATCTTAAATGTTCAGTGTGGAGACGTACGGCTGTATGCTCAGGGACAAAATAAATAAATATGTTAAAATTATCCACAATAAAATTATTGGTGATTTTGTTTGAGTTAATTATATGCTGATTTGTGGTAGTTTTAAGTCAAAGGATTAAACATTCATAAAAAATAAAAGTTTTTGCTTGTATGATTGGCAGCTGTCAATTTTTGATCATTTCTCAGGCTCATTATTTCTGGTGGGGCACAAACAATCCCATGCCAACCCAACATACAAGATTTAATGTACTAACAACCCTATAATTAAATCTACGCACAAAACACCACTAAAATAACACACCCATGTCAAGTGACAGTGAAAGCAAACCAGATATATTGGAACCCTCAAAGGTTCAATATTTTGCAGTTATTGTAATATAACGAAATGTTTCATGAAATGTCTTTGCGGTTGAGAAAAATTGTATCAATGTTCCCCAACGAAGAACTTTTTATCCGTATGTTTTCTTGAAATTTCTATAAATTGATTTAACTTTTCAAGCCTCTTGTTACAACGATGCGAATGCTGTACAACCAACCCAACTCTATGGGTTGATTGTTTAACCCATCTTATGGGTAGTGATAATTATTTGCTGGGTTACAACAACCCAATGTGTATGTAATGTGTTTCAAGCTGTTTATAAATGGTTTGAAAGGACCATATCTGTGTTTTCTGCAGTTTTTGTGAATTTATAACTCGGTTGTTCATTGCATTCCTATATGTCATAGTTTTATATTTCACTACCTTCACTTATTGTAACTATATACAGACAAAAAATAGAAAGCATACTTCATAGAGAAAGCATAAGTATATTTTCATTCTTAATTAACAATAAAACATATAAACAATTTCAATTCATACAATTTCTGTTCACAAATCCTTAAAATTTCATAAATGGTTTTGTTTCAAAAGTACATAAACATTACAACATAAGGTTAACAAGAGTGGCACAAGAACACAGTGGAAAGAGCATAAAAAAAACGCATTATCAGCTAACAAATGTTGTGGTACTGCTTAGCAAGACAAATAACCACGCAACAGTCTTATTGAAGGCGATTCTGTTCCTGGGAGTTTGTAGACAACGGTCAACGGCGCGCGCATTATTGTCACTTGCCGCTCGAGAAAACGGGAAGATTCCACGCGCGCAGGACATCACGACAAGACAATTCCCCAAAGACTTTGGCATATCCTCGCGTGCGAGGTCTTGTGATTGCGCGCGGAATCTTCTTCCCGTTTCTCGAGCGGCAATGAACTACTGTGGCAAGTGACTATAATGCGCGCGAGGGTTTAAAACGCGCGCGCGAGTTCTTCCTTTTTCCTCGCGCTGCTTTACTCTATCGCGCATCAATAACTGAAATGCCTTCATAATGATTAATAAAATTATAAATCAGTAAAAAGGCTTATACATTTTGACAAACCTTAACATGCTGCTTGTTTAAACTTATTTTGCAGCTTTGAAGATTTATGACAAGAACATGTTCCGTTTTAAATGATTCTGACAGTCAAACTAAAAATAAATGGCATAATGACTAAACATCAATAGGGATGTGCACTATATCTGCTTGACTCTATCGCGCGTGCGAGCATCACGCGTGCGCGGATTAATGGCTATTAAAGTGCACTCTCCGTGTGAGAATGACAGTCACACTGTGATTGGAACGTTTATTGGAGTTCGGTGTGAAAATTAGCCATTAAATGCCTTACAATAAGCCTACAATTTGCATGAAATTAATCGTATAATGTAATCACGCCTGCTAAATCACACACATCTGAATGATCATTCGTGAAGTTCATGTCTTGAGCTCAAAACGCACATACGAACACCAACAAGTGTTTGAAATAACATCCGACTTGGATCTGATGTGGATTCAGATCACAGAATGAAGCAGAATCACATTAATTATTGAGTTATATGTGATGCTTTCTCTTACGCATATTAATCACTTTCATACTAAATATACTTTATACTAAAACAAAGACAAGTGTCTCATGTGCTGAGAACGTGCTAACGTGCTAACCATAAAAATATAAATAATAAAAGTTTAAGAACAACTTCATGGTCAGAATGGGACCTTTTGAATCACACTCGTGCCAGAGAATTATTGCACCTCGACCTGCAATTGGCCGAAATGCTCCGTTCAACTTTTCCGAGACCCTCTACTCTTCTCTGCGGAACACGGAAGCTTGACCTCTGACCCACTTTCTGTAGATCTGGAATTTCTGCGGTTTGAATTTTAGAATATTGAATTTGGTGTTCTGAATTTCTTCTTCATCTTGAAAACTGGAAGTTGTATTTTTTAAAACTGAATATTCACAGTGTAAGAATTCAGAACCGAAAATTTGCTGTTTGAAAATACATATTTATAAAATTGTGCGATAAAACAATTCAATTTGGCTAAATATGAAACGTTCAGGATTGGAGTTTAAAAAAATTCAAATTCAAACCTATTTAAAGTACAACGTTTGGCACAATCACACTTATAATTCAAATTCAAAAGTCTATAATTCAAATTTACACAATTAAAATTCAAATTGTTTTGTCATAATCCTGGCTCCATAGTTATCAGGGTGTTGTGACCGTATCCCTCTGTATTTTACGGGGTTACAGTCCTGTATGATATCACGATCGGCTCATAAACAGCATCATCTTCTGATGAGCAACAGTCATGTAAGTGGATCTACAGTCCGATTCAGGTGAGATCATGTCCTCTCATGTGTGTGTGTTCATATTGTCAGCCATCTTTGTGTTTATAGGCTTCAGTTTCATTACGATTCATTGAGTGAATAAATGTGAATGCATGTGAAACCCATTTTTTTTAATCATATCCATCAAACTTTATTTTCTTTGAATGAAAATGTAAAGTGGGAACCTGATGAGGAACTGGTGTGGCTATAATGTCAATTAAACAGATAAAAAGAAACATGTTAAGGGCTTTGACCCGACTGCATGATATTGACTGAATATTTCAAAGTGTTTATTTGTGTTTCAAAAGCATGTAAAACTAATGACCGGTTTGTTATTGTTTCAGTGTTTACTGTCAAGGTCTCGTGACATCATGACAAAACTCAGTTCCAATGCCAGCGACGACTTCAACCGCTCATCTGTATTTGATGTAGATGAATGGTTTGCTTATTGAAAAAGTTCTCTTTACACAGTCATTATTTATATGCATTATTTCAATTGTTGAGACTCCAATCATGCTCGTAACTCTGTTTGCATTTGTTTTCTCATCAAGTCTCAACATGCTGCATCAGTTTTTTTATTCTACTGCCACTTCCCAATTATGCAGCTGAACAAGCCAGTCAAGGTCTTCAGCATTACTTGCAAATTACAAGCAGGCTTGTACTTCCAACCAGTGTTGAATAAAGTATCCAATTTCATACTTTTATTCTGGGTTCAATACAAGTTTAGCTCAACCAACATCATTTGTGGCATCGTCCCTCGTTAGACTCGTCCCTCCTTTTAAAAGCAAAAAAAAGCAAAAGTCAAGGTCAAAATGAGGCACTTTTTTATGTAAAACATTGTTTTATTTTAAAAAACTCACTTTTTTAAAAGTATAGCCACGAGACGTAAACAAAATTTGTGTTAAAATGATTTTAGTGTGATAAAATCACTTGCTAACCGCATCCGTGTAAAGTTTTAGCCAATTTTACAACTTCGTTACCATGACGATGTATTGTCAGCAAACCCTAAAGCGATGATGATGTACACAACTTTACAGCTCAAGTAATACACAAGTTTTAACAGAAGATTTAATGTAAGTGTTTTTATAAAATAATAAGCTTCACATTTCTGTTTTTAAACGCTCCAAAAGTTGGCCCCATTGACTTCCATTGTAAGTGCCTCACTGGAACGTCCATTTTTGTTCTTTTTAAAGAAAATGAGGGACGAGTTTGTTTGTTTGTTTTGTTTGCAGTAATCATCATTATGCCACAAATGCTGTCGATTGAGCTCAACTTGTACTGAACCTGGAATATTCCTTCAAGAAAAAGTGAAAGTACCTTTAATGGGAGCTGATGCGAGTAAAATTAAAGCTGCTAATGAGAAAAAAATACTTAAGTAAAAGGATTAAAGTAACATATTAAATGTACTTATGTTTACAAAAAAAAAAGACATATAAATGGCTTCAGTTAATTGTAATTTAACACTTCAACATGGTTTGTTTCCTAATATCTAACATCATTAGAACAGAATTTTATCAAGGGTGATGTGTTGTTTATACCCGCCTGACACAGTATTTTATCTGTTTTCTTCATCAGTGTCGGTTAGAATATCAGGCATTTGAGATGTTTGACTTCCTCCTAAGCACTTTAAGGGGTAAAAGTTCAGTAGAATTTAAATGGGTCATGTAAGTTTTGTTGTTTATGCAGTGATAGAGGGAAACCGGATCGAGTAAGGAAGCCTGTTGGACTTGTATTGTCAAGAGAAGACATGAAACACAGCTGTGCGTGTCAGATGACAAGCATATTTACATGAGATGAAGCCATTGAATTTGCTTCTCAATAGAACAAAGGGGGGAAAAAAAAATCAATTTTCCAGATGACACAAGCATCTAATAATAATAATAATAATAATAATAATAATAAACATAGCTGCAAGCAGCGAGGACGGGCCCAAGCTCCATTGGTCCATTTCCACTCTGTGGCTTTCGGAAAACAAAGCATCATGGACACAGCAACAACTCACCATTAATGTGCTCTTGTGCCCTAAACATACAATGTGTAATAGATATATGCCACCATTCTAGTTTGACTACAACTTCATGTAATTTAATCCACATGACCCCACTATTAAAGTGACACACTTCCTTCCACCAGTTGGTGCTGCTAAAGTTTAGGATGAGCTCCCACCCCTGACGGTTTGTAAAGCTGCATATCTCAGCAACTACAGCCTGAGTAAAGACAGACCATGTATTTAACACCCATTTTTTATCTTGCATTTCCAGTTGCCAATAGAGTTCTCAAAGTACCAAAAAGTGGAAAGGGGCTTTAATTGTGTATCGGCTAAATAAACCAGTTTCCAATTCCCAGTCTACTAGATTTTTTTTACATTATGATCAATTTCACCGACGTGCATGTTTACGCCCAGATTGTGTAGTCCTTCAGCATGAACTTGCTCTCATGCCTTGTTGAACATTTTGATACCACCCTCCTTTCAGGTGTGTTCAGGGGAGTTTCATTGGGGTCTTTAGGATGTGGCCCGGAATGAAATTGAATAGCCACGCTAAACGACAAAAGCTAATTGCTATTCACAACACACCTCAGAGTGGCCTCTGTCTGCCTGTAGAAGTGTAACACACATCATCATAATAGTGTTTGATTGCTGAATGCTCCATAGATAAATATGTAGTCTGTATGTGCTTCACGCTTCAAAGTGAATGTGTGACGCCGGCCAATCACACACAAACACGTATCATTAGCATCGAGTGCTTTGTGTGTAATAAATGACAAGAGAGCAGAGGATATATTCACTGTGTAACGCACAGAATATGCAGACTATCCACAATATTCCTGACTCCCATGAGACCTTGTGGGTGATGTGGGCAGAAACGTCCAGTCAAGTGTAAACTGTCGTTATGTTATGCATTAAAAATGACATTTAGTGGAGCGGCTAAGTGCTTATGTTTGGCAGAATCGTTCAGTTTATGATACAAGAGTGAAAATTGGCATGAGCAGTCTCCATGGGTCACTTGACAAGAAAATTGTCCGAGCCACTTGAAATTTCAAGATGGTGGCCATTTTTCAAGATGGCTGACACTTTAGTGGAGCAGTTAAGTGATATAGTGGTTTATTTGGTGATACCAGCATGAAAATTGGCATGAGCAGTCTCTGATGGTCACAAGACAATAAGCAACCCACAGCTACTTGAAATTTCAAGATGGTGGCCATTTTTCAAGATGGCCACCACCTTAGTGGAGCAATTAGGCTTAAGAAATCATTTAGTTAGTGACATAAGCATGCAAATTGGTATGAGCAGTCTCTAAGGGTTGCTTGACAAGAAAACACTCTCAGCCACTTGAAATTTCTGTTTTCAAGATGGCCGACCCCTGGATCCTCAAAAAATCAATTTTCCGATAGAAATGTATTGGTTTTTTTTCATTAAGGACAATTTGGTGTCATTTTATTTTATATGTTTTACATTATTCTAAAGAACAACTTTTAACACATCAAAATACAGTTGTGTTGATTTGTTGATTATAGATAGATTAGACAAGAGTGAATATCTGCACTACCAGGGCACACTGGTGATATATCACTGCTGTTAAACTCAGAGTGGGGTTCAATGTCAGCTAATTGTAAAGTTAGTATCCCAAATGCTGTCTAATCTACCCCAAAATTCTTGACAAGCAAATGAAAACAGAATTGTGGCGATATTGTTCTTCCTCCACGCGTTTGTCATGCTGTCTATGAGGAAATTGTTCTGCAAATCATATAAAAAGTAGATTTCCGCACAGATGGGCTCTCTGAGAGTAACAACCCCTCAGCTGACACGTGGGATTGTAAATAAAAAAAATCGCCATGTCCAAAGCACACCCATGATTATTTTTAACCAATCATCAATGCTCTTTGACCAGCCGAGTTCCCCAAAGTAAATAAATAAATAAATACAAAGGCGGCACGGTGGTGCAGCGGTTAGCGCTGTCGCCTCACAGCAAGAAGGTCGTGGGTTCAAACCCCGGTTGCCCCGGCCTTTCTGTGTGGAGTTTGCATGTTCTCCCCGTGTCTGCGTGGGTTCTCTCCAGGTGCTCCGGCTTCCTCCCACCATCCAAAGACATGCAGGCTAGGTTAATTGATGTCTCCAAAAATTGCCCTATGTGTGGATGTGAGTGTAAATGGTTGTTTGTCTATGTGTGGCCCTGCGATGAACTGGTGACCTGTCCAGGGTGTACCCCGCCTTTTGCCCAATGTTAGCTGGGATAGGCTCCAGCCCCCCCGCGACCCTGTACACAGGATAAGTGGTTGTCGATGGATGGATGGATAAATAAATACATTTAATAAGAAGAAAATAAATAAAGGAATACATGTCTTAATAAAACAAATATAATTAGTTTTTAATGAAAGTTATTTTTGTAGACTTTTTTTCCTTTATTATTTTCTCTTTTTATTTTTATTCATTAAAACTTTTTTATTATTTCATTTTTTTTATTATTTATGCATTCATTTATTTCCATATTTAAATATTCCCACCTGTATTTATTTGTATATTTATTGTATGATAATGATGTGGGCGGGTCCTGCTTACCGTTGGATTATCGTAGATTGAAGCGTGCGCTCGATTACTCTTGACTTGTTTTGATGTGACGTTAGGTCATGGCCATATCCTGTAAACTATAGCTATTTGTGGGGCTATTAAAAATATAAGAGCTTAAGTCAATCCAAGATTTATTGGTTATACAATCACAAAATAAATGGGGAACTGTTTCTTCAACAAAACCACAAAATGAGCAAGTTTCATAAATGATATGATTTAACCTTTTCTGTGTATATAACTTCATATTTTGATGTTCGCAAATCCATCATATTGTTTTCTATTGTTATGATTGTTCATTGTAAAAGATAAAAACCATGCTTCATTTCCCTGATCGTTTATGTATGTATGTATGTATATATATATATATAAGTTCTGCAATAAAATAAAATCTATAGCTGAAATATATCACATATAGTTGCGCAACTTAGCAAATGAAGTCGATAACTGCATCAAATGACTATGTTTCATTTCGAGTAGAGGTGCTTATTGATGGTTTAGGAGAGCTGTAGGCCGGTATGAATGTCAAAGCACATCCTGGATTGTTAGACTCTCTGCAAAACGTTTCCCTGCATATTCTAAATCTGTGGGAGTCAGGGGGTGATAAGGTGGGACGTCCATCTTATTTGCTTCCGATAAGTACTATTGAGCTCTCAACCAATGATGCACTGGAGCTATGCAAGGACCGCCTCCCTCATTTACATGTTGCACACAGAAAAGTACAAATAAATACATGTATAAATAAATAAATATATATGGGAATAAATATACGTGGGAATAAATAAATATAATATATGAACACGTAAATGCAAAATGAATAAATAAATTTTTTTTTTTACAAATAATATAGAAAATAATAAAGGAATAAAGTCATACAATAATAAATTCTGGAATAAATTTAATTATATTTGTTTTATCAAGACATTTATCCCTTTAGTAATTTTTTTATTATTACATTTATTTATTATTTTTGCAGGTTTGGGCCTCCATATGGCAGAACATAAACGTCACTGCAGTTCGTCATCATTTTTAGGCAAACTAAAAAAGCGAAGCCCCATGCCAGAGACGCCTTTTCTTATCTCATTTGGATCAGGTCGAGCAGTTCCAAATCAAACAGCACACGCCCTCTATCAAACACACCCGATGTTGCAACCTCTCCACATTAAACTGTACACTTATTATGACCTTCCTTGAAGTGGTTATAATGTGCTCTCCTGTGCTGAACAACTTAGATCATGTTTATTCCTCTTCAACTCGTTCTTTTTCAAAAAAGAGTTATCATGCAACACATTTCCAATGGGATGTAAAGTGACATCACTGATAGAGCTTCTCCATGCTCACCGCATATATACAACTAATCAATGTTTGAATTCTGGTGTGTTGATGATTTCCATTATCAATAATTATCGATACTCTAAAATAGTTGTTGCAACCCTTATTCTATATACAGGCAAGCAAATGAGTCCAGAATATGAACACAATGCACAAAGAGATCAAATGCAACGTTCTCATAGACGACACTATTCATGCAAATTGTTTCCAGATGACTGACAGAGAAGAGATTGTGAGAACTCATCATATTCGCGTGTGCAGCGCCAAAGTGCCAATCACACACGCGAATCACACACGCACGTC
This sequence comes from Moxostoma hubbsi, assembly GCA_032164185.1. Classification (NCBI taxonomy): domain Eukaryota; kingdom Metazoa; phylum Chordata; class Actinopteri; order Cypriniformes; family Catostomidae; genus Moxostoma; species Moxostoma hubbsi. The sequence continues at coordinate 66,660 of JAVLUX010000117.1, read as the reverse complement.
AACGGCTTTTGTTTTGTCTGTTCTTCAAAGTATAATCAAGTGTGCTTCTTCAAATGTGCGTCTTTTTGTCTAGTGGGATTTATTGACATTCGCCACTCCGAGACGTCTTACAAGTTGCCTGCCACAGTGGCGGGTTGATGAGCAAAATTACCTGGCACCGCGCACGAAACACCCGCATTTGGCGGCGGGCGTGCGCTCATTTTATTCCCTGGTTTTGATGCTAGCCTAAACCTACATTCAATGTGATGGTGTTGACAGAACCACTGATCCTGTTGATAGATGACATTATTGTTCTTGTGTAAGAAATCAACCAAAATAAAAGCTTTAATTAGGTGCATGAAATTGAACAAACGACGTGGTCTGATGTGTGCATGCTGTTTTGTGTTTGAGTAATGGTGATAGTGATGGCGGAGGGAACCTGATAAGGCACGCCAGAGCGTCAGTATGGGAGAGAGACAGCAGAGAGAGTTGAGGGCAATGGAGGAGTCGGGAGGCAATGATCTGTCAGCCTGAGCATTTTATTAATCTTCAGCAACACACAAAAACTAACAAAAAAGGGCACTTAGTGGTACAACAACAACAACAACCTTTATTTATAAAGCACATTTAACACAATACAAATTGATTCAAAGTGCTGTACATAGTGCCTAGTAGGACTACACTATAAAAAACAACAATTACAAGTTTCCAAAAGCTAAAGAATAAAAATATTTTTTCAGAGTAGATTTAAAAATGTCCAATGAAGGAGCAGACCTCACATGATAAGGGAGAGCATTGGGCCCAGCCACAGAAAAGGCCCGATCACCCTTTAATTTGTAGCGACATTGTGACATATTTAAGTGCTAAGTGCCCTAGCAGGACAGTATGGCACAATAAGATCACAAATATACCTTGGTGCACAGCCAGACAACACCTTATAAACAAACATAAGGATCTTAAAGTCAACTCGAAACTTAATGGGAAGCCAGTGAAGGGATGCCAAAACAGGCGAAATATGATCCCTCTTTCTAGACCCAGTCAACAGTCTTGCAGCTGCATTTTGAACAATTTCTAATCGAGATAGTGAAGATTGAGGAAGACCACAATAAAGAGAGTTGCAATAGTCTAATCGTGATGTTACAAAAGCATGAATTGCAACTTCTAAATCTTTGCTTGAAAGAAGGTTCTTCAACTTTGCAATAGATCTTAAATGGAAAAAGCTTCCTCTAATAACAGCACTAATTTGTTTATCAAAAAATAATGAAGAGTCAAAGATCACTCCAAGGTTCTTTATTTGTTTGCATACATTTGTTGAGAGAGGACCCAACTGGGCTTCCAGAGCAGGAGAAGAATCTGCCGGACAACCCAGAATTAAAACCTCTGTTTTATCCTCATATAGCTGCAGAAAATTATTTGTCATCCACCTCTTGATATCATCTACACATTCCAATAACACATCAAATGGAGTAGTGTCAAGCCTTACTGGAAGGTAAAGCTGAGAATCATCTGCATAACAGTGATATGAAATGTCATACTTCTGAAAAATGAGGGCCAAGGGGAGCATATAAAGGGAAAACAATAAAGGTCCCAAAATAGATCCCTGGGGCACACCAAACAAAACAGGCGCAGATGACGAGGAACAATTTCCTAAATTTACAGAAAAAGTCCTCTTTTCGAGGTAGTAAGCAAACCATTGTAATACAGTGCCCTTGACACCTACCATATATTCTAGCCGTTCAAGAAGAATGTTGTGGTCAATGGTATCAAATGCAGCGCTCAGGTCCAACAGAACCAGCACAGCACAAGAGCCTGAATCCAGAGCAAGCAAGATGGTAATTAAAGTTGTGTTCATTTAGACACACTGGAAAGAGAATTAGGGTTAATGGCACATGGCATTTGAAGTAAGAATGCACTGACACTCTGCAAAAAGTGGTGGTGGCGTAGTGGGCTAAAGCACAGAAATGGTAAGCAGAAGGTTGCTGGTTCGATCCCCACAGCCACCACCAATGTGTCCTTGAGCAAGGCACTTAACTCCAGGTTGCTCCGGAGTTAAACTGAAATATGAATTTAAACACTGAAACAAAAAGCATATTGTTAACTCCCTCATTAACAGCCTCTTGTTAGGCTCACATTAAATTGGGAAGATTTCTTAAGCAGAAGCAGACTGAGCTTTAACTGTAACAGACTCGTCGTATTGCTTGCTGTGTCGAGCGTTAAGTTGTGTAATCAGATACGTTGGGTTAAGTTTTAAGGGTAGCTCCACCTCGTGAAATTCTAGCCGTGCAAAGCGTCTAAACTGGAACTCTGCTGTTATCCAATTCCAAGTAATTCCACAGAAGAGACATATGCATAATTCATAGGTAAGTTTGTCTGTTTTTATACAATCAGCCATGCAGATCATTGCTTTTATCAGCCAATACTGATGTTTGGCCTATACATCCGTGCATTTCTATCGCCCCCCTTGGGTACTAAGGCTTTTTCACCACAGCAATGTATGTACCATACCATACTGCACATTGGCCAAGCTTCTATCTGATATACAAAACCAGTCAACATCAACAAGTTATGTTAACTCTCTTCTACCAGCCCAAGAGTTAGGCAGAGTCATTAGGGAATATAGCAGAGGACAGGAGACGAAGTGATGGTAGAGTTTATTGAGTAATCTTAGCTGCGTCTTTTTCAATGCTCAGTCTGACTTCGACTGACCAGCACAAGTTCAACAAGTGTTATTACACCAAGCAAAGACAATTAAAAACAACTGCTTCACCACATCGTCCCATGACGATTATAAATTATAAATATCATGAGCTTCTCTATATTCCTTGTGTCTTCCTACATGTTCACAGGCAGTGCAAATAGCCAGAATAAACTCTTGATTCTGTAGTATTAAATGAGGCCTTGCAGACAAATGTTTCCTCCAGTTAAAGTACCTGCGATATGCATCTTCATCCTTGTCCAGCTGAAGCAGATATTCCGCTAGTGACTTTGCATCTGGAAAGTCGTCCACATGAATGAAGGCATCACCAGGAGCAAATTTTTCATAGTTGCTTCTGGGAGGACCCAACACCACAGGGACAGTACCAGCCGAAAGTGGCCCATTAAACTTCTCAGTGATGTAGTCCTTGTGGATGGAGTTCTCGAAGGATAAATAAAATTTGCAGCTCGCTATGGTAGGATAGTAGTCCTTATAATCCAGGAACGTTCCATATGCTTTCCCAAACAAATGTACCTCGACGTGCTTGCTAAGTTCATTGTAATAACTGTTCCTTTTGCCAACGCCTGTATAGGCAGCATTGTTGCTTACAATCCAACAGACTAGCTTGTTCTTTTTGGGAATATCAATCTCTTCAGCTGTCTTATTTGTGGTCAAGCGCAACCGTACAGGAATGTCAGAGTCTTCTCTGTAGCTCAGAGTGAGATTGAACAGGTTTTCCAGACCTGGTTTTTTTGCTGTGTTAGTTGGTGATTCTACATTAAACCATATCCACTTCTGGAACGGCGGACGGGGAGATGGTGGAAGGTTGGCCTGGTCCCAACTTATGGCCTTGTGGAAAATAAGAACAGCATCTGCATCGCTGTAGAGCGATCTATCATCTGTAAGTTTGCAACCATCATAATTGTAAAACGTTTTACAATCACTGAAGTCAAAAAGGTACATTTCAGGCCAGAAACATAACAACAATTATGTTTTTGACAGATGAGGTTGACAGATGGTCAGAGGTGAGGTCAAGAAATACATGACAGTATAAGTGATGAGACCTGCAAGCAGGCCTGGACTGGTAATCTGGCATACTGGGCATTTTCCCGGTGGGTCAATGCAGGTTGGGGCCGGTCAGGAGTGGACTGGCCATCGGGATAACCGAGCGGGCCGGTGGGTCGGCCGCGAAACGGGCTGAATGGGCTGCCTGAAGCTAAAATGAACCAGTGCGTTATGCAGAACAGACCACAAAATAATTTTCTGATTTGCTGACCAATAAGAGTTTAAAGTGGAAGGATAAATGCATTTCTATGCCCAGCCTTATTTGTTTGAACTGGAGAACACTGAAATCAAACTCGGAGGGATTGTTTTTGAGGCTTTGGATGTTTTGCAAGAACCGGATATCATGTGTTGCCCGTTGTCACACATGCACATTCCATAGGAAGAGAGCGAGGGTAACATCCTTCAAAATCAAGTCAGTTTTAACCAGCTAGAGAGATGCTGGCTTCAATGTTCTGTTACGAGAGATTTTGGACCGGTTCCAGTTCACTGCGGACAGGGCTACACTGCGCGACGCTCCAAATAGAAACCAAGTGTTCAACAGAATATCCCGTCATGGCTGGTTTGGACAAAAACTCTTAACATAGATAAGATATCATTTTTCGACTGGTATTTGTGACTGTCCCATGCTATTCCAACTCTCTCATTTTGATTTCAGAGTACTCCGGTTCAAACAAATAGAAATGCATTCATTCCTCAACATCAAACTCTTCAGATGTGTTTTGTCAATTCGGTACTCATCATGTGGTTGAATGCCCCATCTGGAGAAAGTGGACAGCGCAACTGCTGTGTAACTCTGACATGATATAAAAGCACCATTATTGAATGGTGTACATTGAGTAAATAATATTCCTATTCAAAGAATGTGCTGGTCATTGCGTAATTGATCTTCACTAAAAATCTTTCCCACCCGAAGGCAGTTTGGCGAAGAGCAACTGGATCATTGATCAACTTAGTAATTAACCAGATCTCAATGAGTAACTCAAATAAATGCTCTTTCTGGGGCATAGGTTATGACAGACAATATGGCCGACCATTGTATTCAGAATGACCTAAAAAATACAATGAGACAAGATTCATGACAATAGGCCAAGCTAATTAAATTATTCAAATTATTTACAAGCCATGAATTAAACAAGTGGACAAACAGGTGTAATGGTAGCCAGCTGGTACATGTTGTGCAGTGTGTGTAAACCTCACTTCCCTGGTCTCAGGAGGTGCACGTTGCATGTCCCGGGGCACTTCCCTGTCACTTGCTAAAAGGAGAAGTTACTGGCCTTTTGTTATAAGTATTGCTATACAAAATGATGAGATATTAAACTACGTTGACACCCCATCAAGTATGTGCACACAGAAATTACCACCTTTGTACTGTACTGTAGGTCCAAAAACACAACACACCTTATACAGTTATTCAAGGTGTGTGGATTCATTAGTCAACGACTGAAAATATTTAACCACATCCAACCACTCAATCTTTTTGTGCTCTGTACTTTATATTTCTGCTTGAAATTTGACCCCTTTTCTAATCCATGTTGCTGACACTTTTCGTGAAGATTCATTTCAAGAAAGCTCTTTTAGGAACTATTCTCCTCTTCATTATGGATGCACCCTGTATGCTTATATATATATATACACAGTATAAATATTTTACATTAAAAGGAGATGTTAGGCAGTATATTAGTCCGAGTCACCTTTCACTTTCATTGCACCGTTTTTCGTCCATTCATTGAAAGTGACTGGTGCCTGAAGCTCTCATTCTGTCTAAAATGTCCCTTTGATAACATCATGTGGGTTTTACACTTGCGAGTGATTTTCATTTTTGGCTGAACTCTCTACCTGATAATGCATGTGTGCAATTCTGAAATTAATCCTCACAAACTCCTCTAAAGCACAAGGGATTGTGTGAAAAAAAAACAAAAAACGGTGCTATTGTGGTGGGGCTGAAAGTTGACTACTACCTTGTGGGAATTTTCTCTTTTACACAGTCCTCCTCATGTTGTTATTGCTTCAGGGGAATGAACCATTGATTTTCTCATGCCTCTATCAGCATGTTGAGGTGAAGAGGTGTGATTTTCTCATTATAAACTAACTGATTTTACACTTGCGCACATTGGATAAACTGGGATTGGGAGTCTATTTAAAAAATAATCGATTCTTAGATTTCGAGGCGTTGGGAATCGAGAGTCGACTCCATGCATGAAGTGTTTATCATGCTCGAGGCTACATGAGGGTCAAAATATTATGCTTGAGTGTTTATTTGGCGCCAAAGCGTGCACTGTTTATTATGAAGTTCAACGGTAACTCACTTCAGTCCGGGTGGTGGAGGACGAGTCTCAGTTGCTTCCGCGTCTAAGACCGTCAATCCGCGCATCTGATCATGTGACTTCATTGTGCATGACACCACGGAGACTCACAGCATGTGGAGACTCAAGCTACTCTCCACGATCCACACACAACTCACCACACGCCCCATTGAGAGAACCACTAATCACCACCACGAGGAGGTTACCCCATGTGACTCTACCCTCCCTAGCAACCGGGCCAATTTGGTTGCTAAGGAGACCTGGCTGGAGTCACTCAGAACGCCCTGGATTCAAATTCGCAACTTCAGGAGTGATAGTCAGCGCCAATACTCGCTGAGATACACAGGCCCCAAGAATCGCCGGTATTGATGTTTACATGCAAAGCAAAATCAGGGTAATGGGCAAAAATGTACATGTGCCAATCATTCTTTCTTGTATCATTTGTGACCCTTCCTAGATAATGGAAAGCTGTTTTAAGGCATTTTCATGACCTTACATAATTCTGGCTTATTATTATTATTGTGTGTACTTCTGGCTTTATTCATTGCCTATTTGGTGAGCGAAACTGTAACTAAGTTAAATTGCACAGTGAAGCTGCGAAAAGGATCAGTGCCGGATTTAAAGGTTTATTTTATTATTTCATTGAAAACTGTTAACAAAGACACGTAGCACTCCTTTGTAAAGGTAAATGATCTGTTATATACTGTATGTGGTTGGACAACAACTGAAATTCAAGACCTCCTGTAATTCGAGATTTGCTAATCTCTGTGAGGTAATCTATGGCTTCTCATGTTTGTTCGGGTAGGTGTTCAAGTATGTGTTGTATCGGATATTTTCCTAAAACATGAAGAGTGTAATTTATGCACCTCTATCTTCACTAAGTGGATTTGCAAACAGAATTACCTGGTATTAAGATATGTTTAGAGTGATTCGATCACAAGTGGCCACTGCTAAATTCAGATGTAAACAGGGTCTAAAACATTTTGTGGTCTGATCATTAAATCACATATTAATTGATCCAAGATGGCTGCACGGTAGCACGCAGCGGCCACTCCGGATCCAAAAATGGTGCCATTTTTGTTAAAAAACCCGACTTTTGCGGTACATGGAGATCGGAGCAACCGGTGTTCATGTCTACCATCGCCAGACACTGCTCAAATATAGGATTCATGCAACAACCAAGCTGATGACGCGTACTTGGCTTGCTGCGGAGACCAGGCCTCCAGTCCTCGGCGTCGCCTGATGCGCGACAAGAGGGCGGGGGTCCATGCTAGGCTAAAAACAAACCCTAGCCGGATGGCTCTCCCGTCTATACTGCTCTCAAATGTTTGCTCCCTGGACAATAAACTGGACTACATACGACTCCAGCAGGCTATGCAGCGTGAGTTTAGAGACTGCTGCATCTTTGTTTTCACGGAGACGTGGCTCAGCGACAGAGTTCCGGACACCACCATTCAGCTAGACGGGCTCGCCTCGTTTCGTGCCGACAGAAATGCAGCTCTCTGCGGTAAGACTCGCGTTGGTGGCTTGTGAGTTTACATCAACACGGAATGCTGCAAGAACACTATGCTAGTTTCTAGCTATTGCTCATCACTGTTGGAGCTTGTGATTGTTAGATGCAGACCTTTTTATTTACCACGGGAATTCACCGCAGTTATTATAACAGGAGTTCACATTCCCCCCAGCGCTAACGCTAAGGAAGCGCTCTGTGAACTGTATGGGGCTATGAGCGAACTGCAGAACGCTCACCCCGACGGACTGTTTATTGTCGCCGGAGATTTCAACCATACGAATCTCAAGACAGTGCTCCCTAAATTCTATCAATATGTGGATTTTGCAACGAGAGGGGCGAACGCGCTTGATCTTGTTTACACAAACATCCCAGGCGCGTACCGGGCGGAGCCCCGCCCCCACCTCGTCTACTCAGACCACATCTCTGTTATGCTAATTCCAGCATACAGACCGCTCGTCAGACACACAAAACCGCTCCAGAAGCAGGTGAAAACCTGGCCAGCAGGAGCCATCTCTGATCTTCAGGACTGTTTTGAGTGTACTGACGGGCACATGTTCAGGGAGGCGCAACATATGGCGACTCTACCAACTTGGAGGAATACACAGCATCAGTGACCAGCTACATCAGCAAGTGCATTGATGATGTCACTTTCTCCAAGACCATCACCACATGCTCCAACCAGAAGCCGTGGATGTCTGCGGAGGTGCACACGCTGCTGAGGACCCGAGACTCTGTCTTCAGAGCAGGCAACAAGGCAGCCCTAAGAACAGCGAGGGCCAAACTGTCCCGGGCCATCAGAGAAGCAAAGCGCGCACACGCACAAAGAATCCACAATCACTTCCAGGACAGCGGTGACACATGGCGCATGTGGAAGGGCATCCAGGCCATCACCAACTACAGGACAACATCAGTTGCCTGTGACAAAGATGCCTCCCTTCCAGATGCGCTGGACGACTTCTACGCTCGGTTTGAAGTGCAGAACGACGTAGCGGCAAGGAAGACCACCCCTCCTCCCAACGACCAGGTGCTCTGTCTTACCACGGCTGATGTGAGGAAAACTCTACGTAGAGTCAACCCAGAGAAGGCTGCTGGACCAGACAACATTCCTGGCAGAGTGCTCAGAGGATGTGCAGACCAGCTGGCAGATGTTCTTACCGACATCTTCAACATCTCTCTGAGCAGTGCCGTCGTTCCAACGTGCTTCAAGGCCACCACCATCGTCCCCATTCCAAAGAAGTCTTCAGTGTCCTGCCTCAACGACTACCGTCCCGTCGAACTCACACCCATCATCATGAAGTGCTTCGAGAGGCTCGTCATGAGGCACATTAAGACCCAGCTCCCCCACTCACTAGACCCACTGCAGTTCACGTATCGTCCAAACCGTTCAACAGACGACGCATCGCCACCACCCACCATCTGGCCCTCAACCACCTGGAAAATAAGGACTCATACGTTCGAATGCTGTTCATAGACTTCAGCTCAGCATTCAACACAATCATTCCCCAGCACCTGATTGGAAAGCTAAACCTGCTGGGCCTGGACACCTCCCTCTGCAACTGGATCCTGGACTTCCTGACTGGGAGACCTCAGTCAGTCCGGATCGGGAACAGCATCTCCACCACCACCACATTGAACACTGGGGCCCCCCCCAGGGCTGTGTGCTCAGTCCACTGCTGTTCACTCTGCTGACTCACGACTGTGCAGCAATGCACAGCTCGAACCACATCATCAAGTTCGCCGATGACACGACCGTGGTGGCTCTCATCAGCAAGAATGATGAGTCAGCGTACAGTTTTCGCCATGAATGGGATGAGAGAGACTGGTCTGTAGTGTTCTATCTGTGTGGGGTTAAGTGCAGGTTTTTCAGCAGTGGGGTTTCTCGAGCCTGCTTAAATGTAGTGGGAAAAGTGCCTGCAAGAAGAAATGTGTTAATTATGTGTGTAAGTGCAGGTAGGGTGGACGGAGAGATGGCCTGGAGAAGTTGTGATGGAATGGGATCAAGGGAACAGGTGGTGGGGTGGTTGGAGAGGAGGAGTTTAGAGACCTCAGTGTCAGTTAAAGGAGAGAACATGGAGAGAGAAGAGTTGCTGTGAATGTATTGCTGATGTCTGTAACCTTATTAGTAAAAATGTGGCGAAGATATCTGCTGTCAGTGATGTGTTAGGTGGTGGAGGGTGGAGGGCAGAGAACTGTGTTGAATGTTCTAAACAAGCTACGAGTGTCTGTGGTGCTGTTGATCTTGGTCTGGTAATATGAAGTTTTTTGCAGCTTTAACGTTATCTGAAAAAGTTGCAAGCAGAAGCTGATATTTACCTAGATTGGCTGGATCTTTATATTTCCGCCATCTCCTCTCAGCTGCCCTGAGATCAGTCCGATGTTCACGAAGGACGTCAGACAGCCAGGGGCTGGGTGGTGCAGTACGTGCTGGTCTAGAGGAGAGAGGACAGATTTTGTCTAGACAGGCTGTTAAAGTAGAGCTAAGTGTGTCTGTGGCAGTGTTTACATTGAGCGTGGAAAATACATTTACTGTGGGAAGAGAGGCAGAGACATCAGTGGATAGGCGAGAGGGTGAGAGGGAACGGAGGTTACGGCGAAAGGAAACCAAAGGTTGAGTCGGTTTTACTATGGATGGGAGAATCATGTTGAATTGAACAAAGTAGTGATCAGAGACATGTAATGGAGTAACAAGAATATTTGAGGTAATACAGTTACGTGTAAAAACGAGGTCCAGCTGGTTGCCCGATCTGTGAGTTGCTGTGGTGTGTAGTCTTTCCAGGTCAAATGAGGCCAGAAGAGTTTTCAGTTCAATGTCCTGGGGCTTGTCTTGGTGTATGCTGAAATCACCAAGAACCACAAGTGGCCTACCATCCTCTGGCAAAGAGGACAGCAGGACATCCAACTCCTCAAGAAAGCTTGTCAGCTGACCTGGAGGACGATAGATGACAACAACATGTATTTTTGTGGGTTGCATTGTAGTAATTCAAAGGATGTATTGTTACATAATGAAGCCTGTGGTTAAAAAGTCCAGTTATTATGAATGAGCAAACCTGTTCCCACACCCCTAACGGTATTCCAGTTATTATGAATGAGCAAACCTGTTCCTCCACCCCTACCGGTATGTCGAGGGGTGTGAGAGAAGGATCAGGTGTTGCTGTATCCTCAGGACGTATCCATGTCTCCGTCAGTGCCAGGATGCTGAGGGTGGACTGTGTGGCGAAAGTTGGAATGAAGGCAGCTTTGTTCACAGCAGAGTGCCATTTCCAGAGTCCCACTGTGAACGAGAGTGGAGTAGGTGTTGAAGTGCAAAGCGGCCGTAGGTTGTGTTTGATCTTGCATCTGTATCTTGTGAACGGTCTACAACAGATAACAGGGATGTGCTTGAAGGCATGTGTTATTAGTGAACTAGACATGTTAGTATGTATGTATAAGTATGTATAAGGGGCAGTGGTGGCTTGGTGGTCAAGGCTGTGGGTTACTGACCTGATGGTCAGGGGTTCAAGCCCCAACACTACCATAATGCCACTGTTGGGCCCTTGAGCAAGGCCCTTTACCCCATCTGCTCCAGGGGCGCTGTTTCATGGCTGACCCTGCGCTCTGACCCCAGCTTAGTTGGGATATGCGAATATACTCTGCACAATGACAATAAAGTTGAATCTTAATAAGTAAAAATAATAAAAGAGATAAAATAATGCTCGGTGGACTCACACAGGTAGACTCGCTGGTCTTTACCCAAGTAGGTCTTCACAAGAGGAGGGCTTACCACTTCCGCATCAGAATTCAGTCCAATATAAATACACACTTTAATGAGCCGTTCAGTGGAAAAAGCAGGTCAGCTTAGCACAACAAAGCTAGTCACATGGTCAACTGAAACCTCACTTGAGGATGCGTCAGGAAGGGCATCTGGTGTAAAAGAGACCTGTGCCAAGTCAAATATGTGGATCACGGATGGTCCGCTGTGACGACCCCTAACTAGAGCAGCCGAAAGGAGAAGAAGATTATAATAGAAGCCTTTATTTATTTTTGGTCACACATTATACATACATTTTTGCATATACACAGTGCAATTTATTTGTTTTCATATATCCCAGCTAAGCTGGGGTCAGAGTGCAGGGTCAGCCATGATACGGCACCCCTGGAGCAGATAGGGTCACGGGACCAACAGTGGCATCTTGGCGGAAATTTTAAATAAAACAACATTCTGTTCCTGTTCATTTTTACACAGATGATGTTGCTTCATCAATATTCAATGAACATAAATCTATTTGACATTTTGTTGCCAGAAAAAAAAGCGAATTTTCTTTAAGGTGTGCCTTTAGCACCGTTTTACCCCATGCATTTCAAACTGATGAGCCAAGTGTTGCTTGTTATTTATAATGGGGCATTTTTGGACACTAGACAAGAAAAACTAGTTTCACTGTCATATCATGTGACACACATTTGGCTTTCAACCATTAAACATGGATCAAATTAAACCGTTTATGGATGAAGCCACATTAAGAGCCCAATGTCTCTGAAGTGTTTGTTCTGACCAGATTCTAAAAGGAGCTTTAATACTTCTGGAGTTACAGACACCAACTTTGTCAAACAAAACTTTTTTTTTTTTTTTTTTTGTGCCGAGTTTGTCCTTTTGATTCCACACTACAAAATAATGGATCACTCAGTAAATATTGTGCTTTTGTATGTTTATTTACAATAGGCTAATATTGTCTGCTTCCCTGTCTGCTTCCTGCCCGCACTAAACATCAGGCCCTTTGTATTCTTCCATTGTGTGTCTTAATGTCTTGCATTATTGCTATTGATTTGGTTTTAAATGCAATATGAATAAAAGGACTGATTTCCCAACAGTATCCTTTGTCCAGGAGATGGTGCTGCCGATCTGTGCATGCTTGTTTCACATGTTGATGGAAGTGTGTTTCAGCTTAGTTTAAGTTCAAACGAACAGGTTTTAGACTTCATATCATAACTTCACATTTGTGTTCTGTCATGCATGCCAGAATCAAAGAATTTGTGTTGAATTCAAGTCCTTTAGCTGGACACAAAACATTCAGTGCAGGAGTGTTTTCTCCCACAGTCCCAACGAACAACTTTTGGTTCCTAGTTTCTGGGAACATAGTTTTTGGTGATTAAAAACGTAATAAAAACAGAATAATATATAATAAAAGAACATTCTGTACAAGTTATTATTAGGTTGTCACACAAACCGACCTGCAACATTCTAGGAGTGTTACTTTATATACATGTATATATGTATGTGTCATTGACAAGGTGCTAAAATGAAAAAACCTATTTTAAAACACCTGTCAAGTTCTCAGAAATGTAATCTTTGGGTCCAATTTTGGTTGATACATTTTTGAAAAATATTTATAGCATTTTTTGCTAAATATAAAAACAGTTAAAACTTTAAAATTGTCATGTGGTATAACCATCAAATAAAAAAATATAATATTTTCTATGCACCTTGACTACATGTGTAACATTTGAGGGAAGTGCAAAGTACTTTAATAAGACATTATATACACAAGGACTAACAAGGGAATGGGACACAGGTGAGAACTATTGGGAACAGCTGACAGAGATGAGGGCAGTGCATTTTGGGAAGTGTAGTCCAAGGGAAACAGATAACTGGGGCAAAACAACAGTGAACCTTCATCATTAATTTCCCCCCAAAAAATTAAAATACATTTTTCAAAGTAATATATATATATATATATATATATATATATATATATATATATATATATATATATATATATAAATATATATATTATTTGAATTTCAATTGATATTGAATTTGAGTCAAAAATATTAAGTTTTCTCAAGGTTACACCACATGTGCTTTTTCCTAAAAATAAATATTAGATGTTTTTTTTAAAACTTCACGCTCTGTCTTGAGTGTCTGAAGGTTTCCTTTTCCAGATGTGCAACTAAACAAGAGGAGAAGTACATCAGAGTCTCTAGTTTGAGAAATAGACGCCTCACATGTCCTCCGCTGACGGCTTCATTGAATTCTACCCGCTCAACACCAGTTTCATGTACAACAGTAAAGAGAAGACTCAGGAGGACTTATGGGAAGAATTGCAAAGAAAAGACACTTTTGAAACAGAAACACAAAAAGAAAAGGTTCGAGTGGGCAAAGAAACACAGACATTGGACAACAGATATTTGGAAAAGAGTGTTACGGATCTTAACCCCATTGAGCTTTTGTGGGATCAGCTAGACTGTAAGGTGCGTCAGAAGCGCCCGACAAGAGTCACATCTATGGCAAAGTGCTACAGGAAGTGTGGGGTGAAAGGTCAAGTGCTACAGGAATTGTGGGGTTATAGGTCAAGTGCTACAGGAAGTGTGGGGTGAAAGGTCACCTGAGTATCTGGACAAACTGACCGCTAGATTAACAAGGATCTGCAAAGCTGTCATTACTGCATGTGGAGGATTTTTTGATGAGAACTCTTTGAAGTAGTTTAAGAAGTTCTGATTTTTTTTTTAATTGTAATAGTAATTTTTCAAGTTATTAATTGTGATCAGTTGAATGCCACTTTGGTGTATAAAAGTTCCACATTTAGTTCCATAAGAGCAAAATCTCTGCATTATTCCAAACTTTTAGCCACCACTTTATATACATACACCGATTAAGCACCCCCAGATCATCCCAATCCTCCACCAAATTTAACAGTAGGTTCGAGACAATGTGGCTTGAAGGCCTCTCCACGTCTCCGTCTAACCAATAGTCGACCAGGTAGAGCATCGGTGATGATTCGGGGGTGCTTCAGCAAGGCTGGAATCAGGCAGATTCGTCTTTGTGAAGGACGCATGAATCAAGTCACGTACGAGGTTATCCTGGAAGAAAACTTGCTTCCTTCTGCTCTGACAATGTTCCCCAACTCTGAGGATTGGTTTATCCAGCAGGACAATTCTCCATGCCACACAGTCAGGGCAATCAAAGTGTGGATGGAGGACAACCGGATCAAGACCCCTGTCATGGTCAGCCCAATCTCCAGACCTGAACCTCATTGAACACCCCTGGAATGTGATCAAGAGGAAGACGGACGGCCACAAGCCATCAAACAAAGCTGAGATGCTTGAATGTTTGTGCCAGGAGCTGCATAAAGTCGCCCAACTGGCAGAGGGCATGCCAAGACGCATGAAAGCTGTGATTGTAAATCAGGATTTTTCCACCAAATTTTGATTTCTGATCTCTAAGTTTAAAAATGAATTTAAACTTGTTTTCTCTGCATTATCTTTTTTTTTTTTTTTTTTGTTATTTTGACCAGTTGCCATTTTCTGCAAATAAATAAATGAATTTGGGAGAAATGTTGTCAGTACTTTATAGAATAAAACAAAAATGTTAGGGTTAGGGTTAGGGTTATAAATAGTAAATCGAGAGAATCTGCTCATTTTTCAGTGGTCTCTCTTTTCCAGATCTGTCCATTGCATGTCACTTGCAGGAAGGGATTTTAGAGAAATCATCATCGCAAGCATGGTTGGTCTCGGCTAAGACAGGTGAGCAATTACACGGAACGTAGCCGAGCATCTCCTGAGCTGAATTACTCTGGTGAGCCAAAAGCCTGCGAAACCCATTGCTTCATACACAAAAGGACCCTATTAAGTAGCCATCATGCACCTGCATCCAGGCATGCTACACATAATTAGACCATTCTGCATACCATGACAACTTCTGGTTAAACTCATCCTGAAAACACTGCTCATTATATACACGGGACATCCTTTGGGTATGGCAACGCGGTGGCCTAATTGACACATCAATTTACACCGTTTGCAAGGTAATGCGAACGCTAACAGAAGGACAAGTGAGACATTATAAAGCAATGCTTCAGATGATGCCTCAGGTATTGTACAATAAAAATAAAACAGATGGTTGAGCACATTTGCTGTGTAGGACTGGGATCGTTGCATCTTGACATTCCCGGAGTCAGTGTTCATTCAAGTTCATTCCTTCCCTCCTTTTTCCTCTTTTTGCTTCCTTCTCTCTCTCTTTCCTCCCCTTCCTCCATTGTTTTCCTGTCTTCTTTCTGTTTTTCCTTCTTTCCTTCCTTCCCTTTCTACATTCTTTCTGTGTTTGCTTCCTTCCTTTGTTTTTTTGTGTTCTATCTGTTTGTTTGTTTCTATCTCTCCCTTTTTCCTTCATTCCTTTCTACCTTCCTTCTTTTTTCCCTTCTTCTTTTTCTTCTTTCCTACCTTATTTTTTTCTGTTTATCTTCCTTCCTACCTTCTTCATTTCCTTCATTTTTCCTTTCCTTTCTTTTTTGTCTTCTATTCTACATAAATTTCTTAAATTTTCCTTCCTTCCTTCTTTCATTTTATCCTTCCTTCCTTCCTTCCTTCCTTCTTTCATTTTATCCTTCCTTCCTTCCTTCCTTCCTTTTTTCCTTCTGTTCTCCCTTTTCCCACCCTACCTACCTTATTTCCTTCTTTCCTTAATTTTCCCCTTCCTTTCTTTTGTTTTTCCTTATTTTCTACCTTTCTTTCTTCAATTTTTCCTTCCTTCCATATTTCTTTCTTTCTTTCTTTCTTTCTTTCTTTCTTTCTTTCTTTCCTTCCTCTTTTTTCCTTCTTTCCTTCCTTCCTCATTTTCTTCTTTTCTCCATCCTTTCTATTATTTTTCCTTCCTTCCTTCCTTCCTTCCTTCATTTTCCCCTTCCTTCCTTCCTTCCTTCCTTCCATATTTCCTTCTTTTCTACATTAGTTTCTTAAATTTTTCCTTCCTTCCATATTTCCTTTCTTTCTTTCTTTCTTTCTTTCTTTCTTTCTTTCTTTCTTTCTTTCTTTCCTCTTTTTTCCTTCTATCCTTCTTTCCTTCCTTCCTCATTTTCTTCTTTTCTTTTCTCCATCCTTTCTATTATTTTTCCTTCCTTCCTTCCTTCCTTCCTTCCATATTTCCTTCTTTCCTTCATTTTCCCCTTCCTTTCTTTTGTTTTTCCTTCTTTTCTACATTAGTTTCTTAAATTTTTCCTTCCTTCCATATTTCCTTTCTTTCTTTCTTTCTTTCTTTCTTTCTTTCTTTCTTTCTTTCTTTCTTTCTTTCTTTCTTTCCTCTTTTTTCCTTCTGTCCTACTTCCATTTCCTTCCATCCTTCTTTCCTTCCTTCCTCATTTCCTTCTTTCCTTCATTTTACCCTTCCTTTTTTATCCTTCCTTCCTTCCTTCCTCATTTTCTTCTTTTTCTTTTATCCTTCCTTTCTATTATGTTTCCTCCCTTCTTTTCTTTTTTCCTTCTGTTCTCCCTTTTTTCCTTCCTTCCTACCTACCCCATTCCTTTCTTTCCTTCATTTTCCCCTTCCTTTCTTTTGCTTTTCCTTCTTTTCTACCTTAGTTTCTTCCATTTTTACTTTCTATCTTTCTTTCTTTCCTCTTTTTTCCTTCTGTTCTACTTCCATTTCCTTCTATCTTTCTTTCTTTTCTACCTTTCTTCCTTCCTGCCTCCCTCATATTCTTC
Organism: Moxostoma hubbsi; assembly: GCA_032164185.1. Taxonomy (NCBI): domain Eukaryota; kingdom Metazoa; phylum Chordata; class Actinopteri; order Cypriniformes; family Catostomidae; genus Moxostoma; species Moxostoma hubbsi. Next base: position 49,655 of record JAVLUX010000117.1, on the reverse strand, counting down.
TTTCCTTCATTTTTCCATTCCTTTCTTTTATTCTTCCTGCGTGTGCGTTGTTTACCTGGGGAAGAGATGGCAGCAGGATGCACTATGGGAAGAAGGCAGGCCGGTGGTGGCAGTGTGATACTCTGGGCAATGTTCTGCTGGGAAACCTTGAGTCCTGTCATTCATGTGGATGTTACTTTGACACATAACACCTACCTAAAGATTGTTGCAGAGCATGGCAGCGGTATCACCTGATGGCAGTGGCCTCTTTCAGCAGGATAATGTGCCCTGCCACACTGCAAACACTGTTCAGGAATGGTTTGAGGAACATGATGAAGAGTTCATAGTGTTGACTTGGCCTGCAAATTCCCCAGATCTCAATCCAATTGAGCATCTGTGGGATGTGCTGGACCAACAAGGCCCCACCTCACAACTTCCAGGACTTAAAGGATCTGCTGCTAAAGTCTCTGTGCCAGATACCACAGGACACCTTCAGAGGTCTTGTGGAGTCCATGCCTCGATGGACCTACAATATTAGGCAAGTGGTTTTAATGTTGTGGCTAATTGGTATATATACACTCACCTAAAGGATTATTAGGAACACCTGTTCAATTTCTCATTAATGCAATTATCTAATCAACCAATCACATGGCAGTTGCTTCAATGCATTTAGGGGTGTGGTCCTGGTCAAGACAATCTCCTGAACTCCAAACTGAATGTCAGAATGGGAAAGAAAGGTGATTTAAGCAATTTTGAGCGTGGCATGGTTGTTGGTGCCAGACGGGCCGGTCTGAGTATTTCACAATCTGCTCAGTTACTGGGATTTTCACACACAACCATTTCTAGGGTTTACAAAGAATGGTGTGAAAAGGAAAAAACATCCAGTATGCGGCAGTCCTGTGGGCGAAAATGCCTTGTTGATGCTAGAGGTCAGAGGAGAATGGGCCGACTGATTCAAGCTGATAGAAGAGCAACTTTGACTGAAATAACCACTCGTTACAACCGAGGTATGCAGCAAAGCATTTGTGAAGCCACAACACGCACAACCTTGAGGCGGATGGGCTACAACAGCAGAAGACCCCACCGGGTACCACTCATCTCCACTACAAATAGGAAAAAGAGGCTACAATTTGCAAGAGCTCACCAAAATTGGACAGTTGAAGACTGGAAAAATGTTGCCTGGTCTGATGAGTCTCGATTTCTATTGAGACATTCAGATGGTGGAGTCAGAATTTGGCGTAAACAGAATGAGAACATGGATCCATCATGCCTTGTTACCACTGTGCAGGCTGGTGGTGGTGGTGTAATGGTGTGGGGGATGTTTTCTTGGCACACTTTAGGCCCCTTAGTGCCAATTGGGCATCGTTTAAATGCCACGGCCTACCTGAGCACTGTTTCTGACCATGTCCATCCCTTTATGGCCACCATGTACCCATCCTCTGATGGCTACTTCCAGCAGGATAATGCACCATGTCACAAAGCTCGAATCATTTCAAATTGGTTTCTTGAACATGACAATGAGTTCACTGTACTAAAATGGCCCCCACAGTCACCAGATCTCAACCCAATAGAGCATCTTTGGGATGTGGTGGAACGGGAGCTTCGTGCCCTGGATGTGCATCCCACAAATCTCCATCAACTGCAAGATGCTATCCTATCAATATGGGCCAACATTTCTAAAGAATGCTTTCAGCACCTTGTTGAATCAATGCCACGTAGAATTAAGGCAGTTCTGAAGGCGAAAGGGGGTCAAACACAGTATTAGTATGGTGTTCCTAATAATCCTTTAGGTGAGTGTATATATAAATAAAAGGATTGTTCACCCTCATGTTCTTCCAAACACTTTAGGTTTTTTCTCCTGTGGAAACTGACAAACTCTGTCAAGATTCACTTCCATTGAACATTTGTCCATACAATGAAAGTGAATGGTAAGCGAGGCTAAATTTTTGGCTGACAATTTGTTTTGAGAATGAGACACAAGAGTAAATGACAACGTATGTGTTAGTTTTGGGTGAACTATCCCTTAAACTTTACATCATCAGATAATTTAAAACCAAAAATACAAACAATTTAAATCGAAATTGAAATTTACGATGGTCGCAAAAGGCAGAAATATCATTAGTTCTAGTAGAAGCTGATTTAGCCTTCACTTGTGACACTGCAGGGGATAGTTTTTGGTTGTTTTCATCAGGACAAACCCTGCTGTCTCTATCCATTTTGCGTTTTGCTTTGAGTTTGGTTAAACGCTGTTTGGGCTCAGTTTTGCTGTTTTCTGTCAATGCATTCTCCCACGTTGCATTTGAATAATGGATGAATCTTAAAGTGGTTGTATGGCAACAGGGGTGCTGATGAAGGCGAGGATGGGACCTTTGTGCATTTCCTGTGTCCCAAGGGGCTGCGCTAAGATTCGCTGCTGACTCAGGAGTGAAACCTTCATATTCAAGTGTATTGTGCTGACAAAGGGCAAATGGGAATCCATTTTACAGCAAACGATGCAAGATTGCACTATCGTTCTTGAAACGAGTGCCAGGCAGAAAAAAAAGGAAGTTTCCTTGTTATCAACAACTCCACCTTGCATAAAATCCAATCTGTTTGTAGAGGTGAAATGAATGAACCAAAAGGTGATATTACCTCTCAGATCACTTTCATCTGTGGGACTTTAAGGGTACAAAAAAAACAAGGTAAGTTGACAATAACAACCATTTGAAAGATAAAGCTCAATGGAGGTCTTTCTAAAATCTCAATTGGTTCTCGTAGACAAAAATGAGATTATGTGGAGATCAAATTGAGACTAGCGTTAGTCTCCTGCGCCTGAGAACAAAAGACACCCAGTACCCTAAAAGTCTCATTTAGAAATTCTGAAGAGATCTCAGTAATGTCTCAAAGTGGGTTCAGATATTCCCGGGATACCAAAGTTTGCAGAAATCTCCGTTGGAGCTTAAACTAAGAGATTTCTCGTTAGCTATTATATCAACGTATAAAATGCTGCTCTTTACTCTGACTAAATGTCCACAAATGTCTCACTTTTGTTTTTTTTAATGAAAAAACAGATACCTTGGCGCAATTGCTATTGTGCTGCTTCGTGGACATTAGCGGTTATAAGCCATTTCGGTATATTTTCACGGGATGGGTAGCGACTGTATATTTGTTAATTATACAAGAACACAGTTTGGCGTGGTCAAATGTATGACAAAAGTAAAAGGCCCCCAATGTAAATCAATACCTAACAGTGATAAAGATCTGTTTTAAGTCTGCTTAATTAGGTCCCATAAGTATTGAAATCTTCTCTTCATGCATTGCCATCTCTCAAGCTTGTTTTATAATCGCAATTGATACCCTCTCTAAATCCAACTGGACTGTGATACAATCTATACAAGGCCTCTGCAGCCAACACATATTGCATAGGTGCGAACAAAGTCTGTGTTATGAGATGTAAAAGCGTGCTGACAGGAAATCAATGTACTCCCCTGCCGATACATGGCTCGCCATCACTCCAGCTGCCTCGCATGCAGCAGGACGAGCCCACATCGCTCCTGACATCCCTCACACCAGCGCCGTGGCAGATGGCGACCAGGAGCGGAGGGGAAATACTGCTGCTGAGCACAACCAGCCAAGGGTTGTCTGAGCCAGGCACCCCCACCCAAAAATGTTCTACCTTGGGTGCCGAGAAATACCCTCAACCATCTCCTGCTCCAGTATTCAGGCCACACCAAAGGGGCTATTAAAAATGGGCGGCAGTTTTCCAATGAGCCGGGAGGGAATGCGATCCCCAAATCTATGCTAATAATGTTTACTGACAATTGCAGATTTTGGCAGCTCGGATATCCGTAACAGGCTGCCTTATGAATTGAGTGTGTGTGAGTGCTTCATCGGTAATCGATATCCTTCCACCCGCTCTCCCTCCAAGCAGTCAGGCTTTGTGAACTTTGACAGCTCTTGAAAACTTCAGCAAATGATTATCAATCGCCATGTATTAGCAGGAGACTAAAACAAGGGGGTTACTGAAGAACAACAACATCATACCGGGGTGAGAGGCAGGTCAAGGTGGGGTAGGGCGCTAACCTAAGCATTTTACAAGGAGGATATTCTTTAAGGGTAATAATTGAGATGCTCGGGCGCCCTAGGACTAACAAACAAGCAGTCAAGACCCATGATGCAGATGGCACGCCGCCTCCCACTGTTTTGTGTTTCCATTTCGTGTTTCATTGCCGTAATGCATCGGGCAACCAAGAGGTAATGATCCTCAAACTGCTAACAGGTCTTTCTGTCAAACCGATTACTGTCAGCTCTCATTGATTTGTGTTGCCTTTAAAAACGGCCCGTTTCCCTTCTCGCTAGCAGATCAGATCTATAATTGGGTCTGGCATAAATGATTCAGATGAGGTGCTTGTCTTGTTTCTCTCGCTCTCGTTCCCCTCATCAGTTTCAGCCCCCTCCCGCCTCTTTCATTAGTAATTCAGCAGACTTGCTAAAACCACGGGGTGCCCCATTCCTGTCACCCCTGACTTGAAGAATCAAAGCCCCCGTCATGCACAAAGACGTGGTCAATCTGTGCAACAAATCACCAAAAATTGTGCCATTGCTCTCTCTCCAAAGAGCAGTTATGGAAACCGAAATGGATCCTGGGACTATTCGAAACACAGTAAATGCCTGATATCTGTTCTAATTGGGTAGAAAAATGAAGCCACATATTTGCTTATTTGTTGCTCCAAATGAGTCCACTGAAAATACCTAATAGCGCACTCTACAAACTGACTGTTTAAGGGGGAGCTGAATTTGGCATTGTCACTGGAAAGAATCGTTGACTGTGACTTAATTGCTTTACCTGTTATTATTCTGCGTCCTCAGTGACAGGGAAGCGTTCACCTTAAAACCAGCCAGGCTGTCACATGGGTATTGCACAACAATCTTTGAGAAGTATTTATTAAAATATAAGCAGTGAAAAACATTATTAACATTTGAAAAACTTTTGCCCACCAAATCAAAGTCATGTGGTGTGGCCGTTTTGTTGTCATGCGACATAAACATAAAGCAGATAGGATCCTATAGACCGGGGATGGTGGCCATCCGGCTTCACGGCTGTATAATGGTGCATTCAGAGGTGTCGAGTGCGTCAAATCAACCAGAAGTCTCTCGGCAGCAAGAAATGGCGCGTCCATGGCCGGCACGTCTTGGGCGGTGTGGCCGTCAGAGGAAAGTTCAAGTGCGGGCAACATTATGGTAATGAGCTTTGACGCGGTTCAGCGGCACCCTATTGAATATATAAGTGCCCCGCTCTAGTGAATTCTTGAGAACACAACAGTGTAAACATTGGTTCCCACCAAACTATTGTTCCGAAGACAAAATGGAGGAGAAACTAACGCGGTATGTCCCACAAGACTATTTTACCTGGCCTGTTAGGAATCATTTGAAAAGCATATATATATATATATTATTTTGTCATATAATTTAATATCAATATTTTAACATTCTGCACATACTGATCGTGTTAAATGGAGTAACCCTGAGATAACTTCTTTATATTAGACTCTATATATACAGTGCATGTGAGAGCACAAACCAAGCCATGAAGTCCAAGGAATTGTCTGTAGACCTCCGAGACAGGATTGTATAGAGGCACAGATCTGAGGAAGGGTACAGAAACATTTCTGCGGCATTGAAGGTCCCAATGAGCACAGTGGCCTCCATCATCCATAAATGGTTGAAGTTTGGAACCACCAGGACTCTTCCTAGAGCTGGCCACCCAACCAAACTGAGTAATTGGAGGAGAAGGGCCTTAGTCAGGAAGGTGACCAAGAACCTGATGGTCACTCTGACAGAGCTCCAGCGTTTCTCTGTGGAGAGAGGAGAACCTTCCAGAAGAACAACCATCTCTGCAGCACTCCACCAATCAGGCCTGTATGGTAGAGTGGCCAGACGGGAGCCACTCCTCAGTAAAAGACACATGACAGCCTGACAGGAGTTTGCCAAAAGGCACCTGAAGGACTCTCAGATGATGAGAAACTAAATTCTCTGGTCTGATGACAAATATTGAACTCTTTGGCCTGAAGGGCAAGCGTCATGTCTGGAGGAAACCAGGCACCGCTCATCACCTGGCCATTACCATCCCTACAGTGAAGCATGGTGGTGGTGGTAGCATCATGCTGTGGGGATGTTTTTCAGTGGCAGGAACTGGGAGACTAGTCAGGATCGAAGGAAAGATGAATGCAGCAATGTACAGAGACATCCTTGATGAAAACCTGCTCCAGAGCGCTCTGGACCTCAGACTGGGGCGAAGGTTCATCTTCAAACAGGACAACGACCCTAAACACACAGCCAAGATAACAAAGGAGTGGCTACGGGACAGCTCTGTGAATGTCCTTGAGTGGCCCAGCCAGAGCCCAGACTTGAACCCGATTGAACATCTCTGGAGAGATCTGAAAATGGCTGTGCACCGACGCTCCCCATCCAACCTGATGGAGCTTGAGAGGTCCTGCAAAGAAGAATGGGAGAAACTGCCCAAAAATAGGCGTGCCAAACTTGTAGCATCATACACAAAGACTTGAGGCTGTAATTGGTGCCAAAGGTGCTTCAACAAAGTATTGAGCAAAGGCTGTGAATACTTATGTACATGTGATTTATTTTCGTTTTTTATTTTTAATAAATTTACAAAGATTTCAAACAATCTTCTTTCATGTTGTCATTATGGGGTATTGTTTGTAGAATTTTGAAAATAATTAATTTAATCCATTTTGGAATAAGGCTGTAACATAACAAAATGTGGAAAAAGTGAAGCGCTGGGAATACTTTCCGGATGCACTTTATAATATATATATATATATATATACACAGTATAATAACAAGAAGTTCTCGCAGGAGTACTCCATTGAACATGAACAAAATGTTAAAAAAATATCTAATCAGCCAATCGTGTGGCAGCAGTGCATTGCATAAAATTATCCCCTTGAATTGAATGGGACAAGTTACGTACGAATGGTTTTACTAACAATTAACTTACAAATTTGATCTGCTTGTGTTTCATGAAGAAGGCCAATTCGATGCATCTTTTTAACTACACATTGTCATATCAGCAACCATCCGGTAATTACTCTGAATTATTGGTTCATTTCAAGTCAAGTGTGTAAAATCCCGGCCCGGCCCTGCCCTCCGCCCTGTCACATTCCTCCCTCGTTGCATCCACATCGGCGAAAGACTGAAGACGTACATCATCGTTTACTCGTAATACTCTCCGTTGCATTTTCAGTGTGATCCCAATTTTCACACTGCTCTACAAGAAGACTACTGTAGGGTAGTGCCGAAGTGTGCGATTTTGGCACATGGCTCATGTCTTCATCAGCAATTGGATAAGCCAGTATAAACCATTTTGAACCCCCTGGCTCTGCAAGACACTGTAGTATCTCCTCCAACATGTAGTATATGCACAACAAATGTCGTTATGCCTGGCAGACAAAGGGAGAAGACTCAGCATATGAGGCACAGACAAAAACCGGCATTCCAAACTGCTCTTTTGTCTCCTTGTCCTCCACACTGATGAGTATGTATGTGTGTATCAACACAATCTCAGTTTGTGTTTACAGCACATCTCCATGTGTGAAAGAGCCTGGTCTCCTCTCACAAGTGCAGGGCTGCGGTGGAAAGCTTTGCCCTCCAGTGGTTATAAAACATGCAGGCCTCTCGGCCGAACCTGGCCTCCCTTCAGACCTATGAATAATAGCACAAAGTGCAGCTACTGAATCATTGAAATGACTGCAGCGTGTCTGTCCAGTTAGCGCTTCTCCCAGAAACGCTTGATCAACGCCAAAGAAGAGAAATCACAGGCTGCTCTCACTTGTGATAAGACGCAACGCTCCATTCCTTGGAATAACTTGAACCCTGATGACCTTGAAAAGTCGTGACTTTGTTAGAGCTTAAATTTAACGACCTCTGTCGAGAAAGATGAGCATTCGCAAATGCTTTTGAGAGTAATCAGATACTGAAGCCATTCATATGGCTAAATGTTGGAAGCATTGTTGGATGTTGGTTTAGCCATTCTGCTTAGCTGGTGAAGCTGATTGGCCAAAGACATCTTCCAGGTTAAATGCCAAAGTATACTTCGGTTTTCTGCATGCTGTAAATGTAATAATTGGATTTTTCAATAGCGTTAGGTATTAGCGTCCACTGACTTGCCCATGATGTTTCGTTATTTTTGTCTTTTTCTGAAAATGTCTTTTAAATTTTGTCAGTATCATTTTGCTTTAGCAGGTCAATTGTGGAAATCCGCAACATGCTATGACTGCAGGTCTGGACTGGTAATCTGGCATTCCGGGCATTTTTCGGTGGGCCGACGCACTTTGGGGCCGTTCAAAGGCGGACTGCCTATCGGGAGAACCGAGTGGGCTGGTGGGTCGGCCGCGAAACGGTCCGAACGGGCTGCGATAAGCTAAAATGTGCCGCCGCGTTATGCAGAATGGACCACAAAACGGCGCCGTGATATGCAGAAAAGTACAGTGAGCCACCACCCCCCACCACCCCCACCCCACAACTTTCAGCTAACCCCCCCCCCCCCCCCCCCCCCCCCCCCCCCCCCAACAACTTTTGGGCCAGTTGCATGTAAAATCCCGGGCCAGTTTCGCTTCCCAGTCCAGCCCTGTATGACTGGATTATTTCTTTAATATTTCTAGATTTTTCTTTCTTATAAAAATAAATATCTTGTCATATTTTTCATCCAACGTGTCTTTGAAATTAAAACCATTTTATCTTTTTCGTTCTCATCTTTATTGTCATCGACAAAAATAAATAAATAGAAAAAATATTCGTCGGCGAACATTTCCATCAGCGCTTTCGTTGACGAGATCAACACTGCTGTGTCGGCAATGGAGATATTTGTGAAAGGAATGGTCCGTACATGAACGAAGGTCACTCCACCAAAGTACTTTGCAGGAATTGAGGGTTGCAGTCGTGGAAAAGGAAAGGTTCAGCTCAGCCCTCTAGAACATTATGATTTATTTACGTACAGAGACAATATGAATAATGTATCTGTGAAGAGGAACATGAATTTCTTTAGTGCTAATTGTGGAGAAGGCTGGGGTGCCTGACGGTTGGGAGGGGGCACTGAAGGACCCCCAAGATCAGAGGGGCGAGAGCCTCAAAGATGCCTGTCCTGCAGCCACCGTCATCGACTTGCAAATCAGCAGAAGGAGGCTAATTAGTGGCAAGCTAATGAAACAGCCATTCGGGGCATCGTTGAAGAAGAAAAAAAGACGCTGAGAAGAATCAGGGATCCCTTTCTCAGCGATAACACTGGCACCATTTGAAGTTGATTTCAGAGCACATCAATATGTGAACAAAGTTGGAGAGAGGGAGAGAGAGAGAGATACTGTATGAAATTAGCATTCATTTGAAGAATGGAGACTGTTATTTACTGACTTGCTTTTGGCACATTTAGGGCTCTGGGGAACCACTTTTCTATGGCGTCTCAACCCGTCATACAAAATTCAAACAACCATGGGAGACTGGGGATGCAATGGCAACTTCTTGAAATCTCTTTCTCTCTGGATCTTTCTCGTTTTTCTTCATTTCTGCCTACACTGCTATCCCTCACTAGTTGGGACTGTTGAGGAATGCTTGTCGCTGTGTACCGAATCTCACTTCTGAGCTCTGTTTATTACTCAGAATTGTTATCTTGTTTTCTGGTAAAAACATCGAAACACTTTAAAGAAATCCTTAAAACAAGATACATTTACTTGAGAAGCACAATGACGTTAGATATTAAAGGAATATTCAATACAAGTTAAGCTCAATCGACAGCATTTCGACTAGTCCCTCCTTGTATTTTAAATCAAGGTTACGGGGGCCAGGGTAACTCACAGAGTATTGACGCTGACAACCACCCCTGGAGTCGCAAGTTTGAATCCAGGGCGTGCTGAGTGACTCCAGCCAGGTCTCCTAAGCAACCAAATTGGCCCGGTTGCTAGGGAGGGTAGAGTCACATGGGGTAACCTCCTCGTGGTTGCTATAATGTGGTTCTCGCGCTCGGTGGGGCGTGTGGTGAGTTGTGCGTGGATACTGCGGAGAATAGCGCGAAGCCTCCACATGCGCTAGGTTTCCGCGGTAACGTGCTCAACAAGCCACGTGATAAGATGCGCAGATTGACGGCCTCATATGCGGAGTCACTACGCCACCACGAGGACTTAGAGTGCATTGGGAATTGGGCATTCCAAATTGGGAAAAATTTTATAAAAATCAAGGTTACAGTGAGACACTTACAATGGATGTGAATGGGGGCCAATTTTTGAATTTCTCCCCAATTTGGAACGCCCAATTCCCACTACTTAGTAGGTCCTCGTGGTGGCGCAGTTACTCACCTCTATCCGGATGGCGGAGGACGAGTCTCAGTTGCCTCCACTTCTGAGACCGTCAATCCACGCATCTTATCACGTGGCTCGTCGTGCATGACCACGCCCCCCACCGAGAGCGAGAACCACTAATCATGACCACAAAGAGGTTACCCCATGTGACTCTACCCTCCCTAGCAACCGGGCCAATTTGGCTGCTTAGGAGACCTGCCTGGAGTCACTCAGCACGCCCTGGATTCAATCTCACGACTACAGGGGTTTTAGTCAGCATCAATACTCACTGAGATACCGGAGGCGGAGGAGACCCCTACCAGCCACTGAAACGCGGCGGGGTCTGAGACCATCAACCACGAGTGGGGAGGGGCTCACTGCCAACCACCTGGAGTGGAAGAACCACTCCCAGGGGTGGGGCAAACCCCTTCTGTTTCCCGAGAACGCAGCAGGGCGTTCCGTCCGCCAGGGGCTGGAGGACTGCCTTCGATCTGCCCAGGGAGGCACGGCTGTCATCCACTAGAGGGTGGAGGAGTGGCCCAGGACCAAGCTATGGCGTATCAGAGAACCGGCGAGGAAGTGTTTTTTTTCTTTCTCTCTCTCTCTCCTCTCTCTCTCCCACTGCTGCTCGTGTTGGCCTTTTCCATCTCTTTTCAATTTTACTGTTTCTTTTGTTGGGGGGGTACCCTGCACTGTTACAGGGAGTACCCCCCTATTTTTCATTATTGTTTCCCTTCCCCTGTCCCCTCCCAGATTCAGGAAGGCGGGGATGACCTGCCTGCAGACGGGGCATAAGGCACGCCCTCCTCCAGGGAAAGAGAGGGGGGGGGGGGGGGGGGGTGTACATCATGCCGGGGGCTCCCCGGGCCTCATTTCACACCCGGTCCCTTATCAGGCTAATCAAGCCTCCGAGAGTGATAAAGGCCGACTGTGGATGGTGGTGCGACAGAGAGAGAATGTTTACGGGCAGCTGACGTCCTATGTGTGTGTGTGTGTGTGTCTTTTGGTTTCAGTCTCACATTAAAATATTATTAATATTGTCAAGCCGGTTCTTGCCGGTCCTTCTTTTCATTGTTCCCTTTACTCTAACCTTTTCTGGGTTAAGTTCCAGCCAATTTTACAACTTCGTTGCCATGACGATATAGTCAACATATGACAAACAAATGACACATGAGCTTTAACAGAAGAATTAAAGTAAGTGCTTTTATAAAATTATAAGCGTCACATTTCTGCCTTTAAACCTTCCAAAAATTGGGACGAATCGAAGTAATTTGCTTCTCAAGTAAATTAAACTTTTAAAAAAATATTTAGAGATTTTCAGATTCATAGCAATCTTCATTTGAAAGATCTCGATATCAATTGATGTTGTGATGTTAGCTGGATAACTTTAATAGCTTTATTAGGTTGATTTTCATTACTTTATTGTCTTAATATTTTACTTTAATCTTGATACTGCTGTTAAAAATGCAAAGACCTGTTTTCTTCATTTGTTTCTTTGTTTTTATTCTATTCCTTGTAATTAGGGGCCAAACACCAAAGGTGCTGCGGCACGTATAGTATACATTCGTTTTCTTCTTCTTCTTCTTCTTCTTATTATTCCCCAATGGGAGTCTATGGCAGCCCAATGAATAGTACATAGAAAAATAATGTAATTAGGCACACTAATAGGGATGGGTATGACCAAGTTTGGGGTATCTAGGCCGAACTCTATAGCGCCTCCACCACCAGTTAAACAATTCACTTTTGCTCATAAATGTTGAACCGTATGGCTTAGAAATAAAACAGTTTGGCATCTAATTTCTTTCCCTGCGATGATAGTAATGGACGCCTTACATTAAAACTAATAGAGTGGCCACCTTATTGGATTTTGGCTTTTATAATTTTTCTACATCCAACAATCTTTCATTTCGCCTAAAAAATAGCTGTGATAATCAGCCCGCTGAAATGATAATACAAAATATTGATTTGTGCTGCTGTTCAGAAGTTATGCCAATGCCAGGGTTCGTACAAGGTGCTCGAAGTGCTTGAAGTACTGAAGACGTGCTTAAAAAGTGCTTGAACTATAGAAAATCCCAAACATGTTGCTCTAAATGGCAGTGCCTAGAGTTTGCAGAGCAAATAAGTCAAACTTGAGGATAAGAAGGTTTATTGACACTTAAATATCATATAGATCCACACGTCATAGTCATAAGGATGGATGAACGCACATGCATATATAGCGCTCCCAGAAGTGTGTGATGCGCTGTCGCTCCCAAACATGAGATAAATTGGGATAGAGAGAGAGAGAGACACGCCGTCGACTGGCCCTCAGCTCGCTCTTCTGCTTCCATCCACGATGCCAGGCGCTGGCACTGGACCCCACAGCCATCCCTTTCGTTTGCTGGTTCACAAAGTGCTCCAGTGCCACCGGAGCATTCCCTCAGCATCGCAATCCTCCGCCAATGGTGAGGACTCCTTGACGGCGCATCCTTCCTCCTTCACGGGTTTCGGCACCAGTTAACAATCCGTGAAAGGAGCAGACTCGAGGACTTTCCATAGACATAATGATTTTTATACTGTACAAACTATAGATTATATCCCCTAAACCCAACACAACCCCTAAACCCAACACATCCCCTAAACCCAACACAACCCCTAAACCCAACACATCCCCTAAACCTAACACATCCCCTAAACCCAACACATCCCCTAAACCCAACACATCCCCTAAACCTAACACATCCCCTAAACCCAACACATCCCCTAAACCCAACACATCCCCTAAACCCAACACATCCCCTAAACCTAACACATCCCCTAAACCCAACACATCCCCTAAACCCAACACCCCCCCTAAACCCAACACAACCCCTAAACCTAACACATCCCCTAAACCTAACACAACCCCTAAACCTAACACATCCCCTAAACCCAACACCCCCCCTAAACCCAACACAACCCCTAAACCCAACACCCCCCCTAAACCCAACACAACCCCTAAACCTAACACATCCCCTAAACCCAACACCCCCCCTAAACCCAACACAACCCCTAAACCTAACACATCCCCTAAACCCAACACATCCCCTAAACCCAACACCCCCCCTAAACCCAACACAACCCCTAAACCCAACACAACCCCTAAACCTAACACATCCCCTAAACCCAACACATCCCCTAAACCTAACACATCCCCTAAACCCAACACAACCCCTAAACCTAACACAACCCCTAAACCCAACACATCCCCTAAACCCAACACCCCCCCTAAACCCAACACAACCCCTAAACCCAACACATCCCCTAAACCCAACACATCCCCTAAACCCAACACAACCCCTAAACCCAACACATCCCCTAAACCCAACACACCCCCTAAACCCAACACAACCCCTAAACCCAACACATCCCCTAAACCCAACACATCCCATAAACCCAACACACCCCCTAAACCCAACACAACCCCTAAACCCAACACATCCCATAAACCCAACACATCCCCTAAACCCAACACAACCCCTAAACCCAACACATCCCATAAACCCAACACATCCCATAAACCCAACACACCCCCTAAACCCAACACATCCCATAAACCCAACACACCCCCTAAACCCAACACAACCCCTAAACCCAACACATCCCATAAACCCAACACACCCCCTAAACCCAACACACCCCCTAAACCCAACACACCCCCTAAACCCAACACAACCCCTAAACCCAACACATCCCATAAACCCAACACACCCCCTAAACCCAACACATCCCATAAACCCAACACATCCCATAAACCCAACACAACCCCTAAACCCAACACAACCCCTAAACCCAACACACCCCCTAAACCCAACACAACCCCTAAACCCAACACATCCCCTAAACCCAACACATCCCATAAACCCAACACACCCCCTAAACCCAACACACCCCCTAAACCCAACACAACCCCTAAACCCAACACATCCCATAAACCCAACACATCCCCTAAACCCAACACACCCCCTAAACCCAACACACCCCCTAAACCCAACACATCCCCTAAACCCAACACAACCCCTAAACCCAACACACCCCCTAAACCCAACACAACCCCTAAACCCAACACATCCCATAAACCCAACACATCCCCTAAACCCAACACACCCCCTAAACCCAACACACCCCCTAAACCCAACACATCCCCTAAACCCAACACATCCCCTAAACCCAACACATCCCCTAAACCCAACACACCCCCTAAACCCAACACACCCCCTAAACCCAACACATCCCCTAAACCCAACACATCCCATAAACCCAACACACCCCCTAAACCCAACACATCCCCTAAACCCAACACATCCCCTAAACCCAACACACCCCCTAAACC